>CAWUHX010000080.1:81813-254313 GCA_963922205.1 Romanomermis culicivorax | reverse complement strand
ACAGGTATGCAATGAAAGAGATCAATTTCCTGGTAGAAATGTTAATTTTTGGAAAAAAATAAACCAAAATGTCAATTCTTAATTTGGGAAAGAACTGTCGAAAATGTTAAGGTTGTGTTGAAAAATTGTTGTAGTGCGTTCTCTGCCGATTTTGTCGTTTTTGTTAAAGAATGCATGAGGCCCGCAGGTAGCAAGTGGGGTTAGCAACACGGACCATCAACAGTCGTCTTACTGTAGGGCACGTCGATATGCATGCACTGGCTCTCTCTTAGTAATTATTCTTTTTATTATTGTTAAACATTTTTAATACTAAACGTGTGCCCCGCTGGCCACCATTGCTTTATTTGTCGCCTCCCTGCACACAACTGTCTATTTTTCTTGTCCCAGTGCATGGGAGTGAACTGTTTATTTTCTTTTTCTCGCTTGCCCTCGCCTGTACGTAAATATTCGTTTTTCTTTTGATTGCGTAATATTAAAAGGTAGAAAATTCATTCCTCTCAGTTTTAACGCAATTAGGGAGACAATTAAGGAAACACCTTTCCCTTAATTGGTGGGATTATTAGTGTCGGGTATAAGTACAAGTAATTAAGTTAATCAGGTAAATGTGAGCATGGGAAACACATACATTAAGGAGGAATCCTGGAATCCCAATCCTGCCTGTGACTCATCAGCTGCCGACACATTTACAAATACAACACTGGTGACCGCTGGGATTGTACGCTTCCTTTCCCCGCAGTTAGGTTGCATCTGACTAAGCCCGCAAGCCTCAAAATTCGACCACACTGTAGCTGCACCCAAGGTTACAAGAAAGGTTATTATACCCTCCCGAAAAAGATGCTGAAAGTAAGTCATATGCTGCCGGACTTCACATGCCTCCCATCGCGATCCAGCTCTCCCAATGCCGCCACAGCCGCGCGCCGCGCTTTGAGTTTTGATCAGATGTTATTGCCGCGACCAACAAACATTGTGCAATCATCAGTAGAACCCACAGTAAGCCTCCCACCCCATAATCGGCCCTTGTCTACTTTCAGTCCCCCTGCATTGGATGGGACCGTACAATCACAAGTACCGCTCATTTCTGCAACCACAGCGATAGCCAATTCACACATGCCGCCATCTCTGAATCAAAACCCTCTCATTGCCGCCATTATTTGTCCTAACACGCCGGCCGTATCACAAATACCGCCGCCAAGCACTGCGGCCCAAGTCAACAATGATCAAACCGTCGCCAGAACTGACTCTTCTGATTCTTTCATCAATATTGAACCACTGCAGGCCCCAGCCGCCACCCACGCTTCAGCAAACAACCACCGCAGCAGCCTAGCAATCGCAAACGCAAATGAAGTCCATAATTTTCGAATCAAAGCACGCGACGCGTTGGACCAGCTCAGCACCGCCGCTGCACGCATGACCAACAATGTTCCCATGGTACAAACGATTGATCAAATTATCGGCGCCATTTCGGATCAATTTCAGGGCTGACAATTACGTGTTCAACGTGAAATTCAAGAAAAAACTAAGGCTACAAACATGCGCTTCGCCGCCCTCAAAGAACAAATGCAACAATTGATTTCGACGACTGCGGCCACATCCAATACGCGTAATCCGCCCACACCAAGACCACCGGGGGTGTCCTCAGGGTTTCACGGCGAGGAAACGCGAGATATTTACATCCCAAATGAAACTCTCCCTGAAACTGAACCGGCTCAGGTCTTCCGTCGGCCACCGATCCAGGTAAAACCTAAAGCGCCATCCATGGATACCCTATATAATAACAAATTTTTGCATACCGCATGCGGTGAGGAAGAATTACCTCATTCCGCACCTCAAAGACGCCTCCCATTGGCGGCAAACCCCTTTGGCTTCTCGGATTACCCCCCCCCCCCCGATGATTATTAGGACCACCTGCAACCCTGGTACGAAATGCCGTGCACATCTCACCGCGAAGAAGATAGCCGCATCAAAACAATTGTCAACAATATGCACCCATTGATTATTGATGGCGCCGCAATGAATAAACGCCTCTTACGCTTCTTCATACCTCAGGAAAACGAGTTCGGGTATGACCCTTCCAACCACGTGAAGATGAGTGCACTCCGCCGACTCACCTGTGATATGCCAAGCGACATGATCCAAGATATGACGTGCTACGAAGAGGCCAAAAATTTCCTCATGCTCCAATTAGCCCCGGATTGCAATCAAATGACTCTCAAACATGAGCTGGCGTCAATCACCCCCGAAGTCGGAGAGGAACCCGCTGCATTTTTGAGTAAGGTGATGACTTATGTACAATTATTGTATCAGCATGAAGACCAAACCGTTCGGCACAAACAATTAATTGACACCTTGTTGACAAAAATGCCTGTTTTCTATTAATTAACAATCAGCGAAAAAGCGAAAAGTTTTACGAACGTCCAACAATTGGAGAATGCCGTAGCTAAAGCCTGTAGTGTCCTCAATGCAACAAAAGCCAAAATCGGAACCGCGGTGCGACCCATCCTCCTAAACCAAGCCAACATGGAAGCCCAACCTACGTCATCTACCCGAATCAGCAATTCCTGGCACCATGGGAACAACACATTCACTACAACGACGTGCCAGCCCCATATTTTACGACGCCTACAGATTCCTCGCGCCCAAGTTCTCAGTCCTCCGAGCTACAACTAGCCCTACCAGCATTACCACCATCCACTACCATATCAATGACCGCCCTCGATAGGTGGGCTA
This sequence comes from Romanomermis culicivorax, assembly GCA_963922205.1. NCBI lineage: Eukaryota > Metazoa > Nematoda > Enoplea > Mermithida > Mermithidae > Romanomermis > Romanomermis culicivorax. Next base: position 251,586 of record CAWUHX010000080.1, on the reverse strand, counting down.
TCAATCAATCAACTTCTGCCGCCAATATGGTCATCCCGTCAAAGGAAATAGCATCCGCCGCACCGATTGTGAGCCCCTGGATAGTCTGTTGGAACGCAACCAGCCGTGCTTTTCAAGACCCTTGCCACATCCGCTCGTTCGTCTGCCAAATTGATAATCTTACACCGTCCTCAAAGACTTTCGTTCGCAAATACGCCTCTATGAGAGCTTTCCAAATTCCAATTAAACTCTGAGCCATTAAAGCACATGTGCTTATCGACACTGGTGCCCAATGCTCCGTATTGTCATCAGGATTAGTCAAACGCGCCTTCGACAAGCAATCGCTCCAACTCCCAATATGTGGTAAAATAAAAGTAGCCGACGGCGCCATTGTCAATGCCCACCGCCCAGTAGTAGTCACTATGGAATCCGCTTTGGATGAACATATGATCAAGTAAGTAATTCTCGACGATGACGGAAGCGATCAATGTATCATCAGCACCGATTTTCTGGCACACCGGGATATCTACGCAATTTTGAACTTCAAAGAAAACTATATCAAAATACAAGACGTAAAGTTGCCACTCAAAGTAATCACCTCGGTCTGCCCTCAAACGGAATTGTTTCTAAACGCCGTGAATGATAACGTTCTCGAAGAAATTCCCGAAAAGGAGCGAGTAAGCTTCTATGATGATAAATCCGATATTTTCAGTCAACCCGAAGAAATCGAGGCCGAACAACCAATCCCCCAAGCTCAACCTAGTCCACACCAACTGCCATCCCGGCAGTTGGAGGTTACCGAGCTGGCGGAGCCAATTTTCCTTGTCGCCCAAGTATCGACTTCGATATCGCCACATTGCCAACAATGGGTCAATAGCACCATCTTCCCCACAACAACGGTGACCATTCCAGACGTCATCGTCCAACCGTTAGCCACAAACAATATAGTCGCCGAGCTCCCAATAGAAACTGCAATAGTCAACATCAAAAACGGTCACTGCCCGCTACTTTTCATCAATAATACCCCAAATAGCACCAAACTCTGCCCGAACCAGCTTATCGCAATGGCAAAACACACGCTACGTTATGCCGAACCCTATGCCAATTGCCAGGTAGTGACCGCGGCCACAGACCGCGATTTGACGGACCACAAGCCTGCTGCTCTCGATAAGTCGTTCCCTTGCCATACTGTGCTGCAAAAATTGGAGTTCGCCTTGAACAAGATGACCGAAAAAACTTATGTTTCCGCCGCACAAAAAACAAAGGCTCTTTGCATGCTACGACAAAACCACAACGTTTTCAGCCTGCCCAGCGACAAACCAACAATCACCAGCGAATTGACCATCAGCATTGACACAGGCACTGCAAAGCCCATAACTGGCCATTATAACCACGCCGCAATAGAGCAAAGACCAATCGTACGCTGCCATATTCAGGAAATGCTTGACAACAACTTTATCGAACAATCACGCTCGCCTTGGGCCCCACCGCTGTTCCTGGTAAAGAAGAAAGATGGCTCATGGAGACTTGTTGTCGACTACCGCAGAATAAATGATGTTAGGCCAAGCGACAAATTCCCGATTCCGCGCATTGACGATTATTTGGACGCCAAGGGACAAGCAAAATTTTTTACTACCCTCGATCTCGAAGCAGGGTATTGGCAGGTACCCCTCGACAACCATTCATGCGACAAAACAACCTTCATCTGCCAAGAAGGTTTGTTCAGATTCAAAGTTTTGCCATTCGGCCTGAAGAACACGCCCGCCGAATTCCAATGCCTCATGGAAAGAATCCTCTGCCCCTACATCTGGAAAATTTGCCTCGTTTATATCGACGATATTATCATTTTTTCGAATTCATTTGAAGAACATTTGGAGCATTTACAAATCGTTTTGGACACCCACCGCGCAGCCAACCTTACGCTTCGGCCAGACAAATGCAAATTTCTGTCGCCGCAAGTCAAATTTTTGGGACATCTCCTTAGCACCCCCAGAATCGCTACCAATCCAGAGAAAGTCAAAGCTATCGCTTAGTATAAATTTCCGATGACCAAAAAGGTATGCAAAGCTTTTTAGGTCTAGTCTAATGGTGCAAACAATTTATCCGGAAATTGGCAACCTTGTCCAGTCCCGCGTTCGAAGGTATAAAAACAGCCCTCACGTCATTGCCCTTTCTCCGCTACCTAGTCTATGATGGAAAAGCTCAATTCGTAATTTAAACCGATGCCAGTACGACCATCATTGGAGCAATTTTGTATCAGGAAAATGGAAACGATCAATGGGTCATCGCCTATAACAGCCGCATACTCACCAACGCCAAAACCCACTATAGTACAACTGAGCCTGAATGCCTCGCCATTGTCTACGGCTTCCCAATGTATCGCCACTACGTTTATGGCCAAAAAGTTATTGTCCGCACCAACCACAAACCCCTCGAATGGCTTGAAGACAAAAAGCACCAAAATTCGCGCCTCCAATGTTTCACAATAAACCTCCAAGATTACGATTACAAGATTGAATATGTCAAAGGCAAAGACAACGCCTGTGCTGATTTTCTGTACAGAAAAGATGACCGCGACAAAACGCCGATCCGGAATACCAAAAACTTAATCGCAAAGATTTTCCGTAAAGATTTTCACCCTGCTGGAGCATTATCGGCTGCCGACTTAACGGTACCTGGAATACTCCCAGCAGGGGCTACATCGCCACCGGAAGTCAGCGCAGACGTCAACACTGTCACCCGTGCGATGACCAAAAAGACCATCAGTCAACCCACACTACCGGATTCTATGACGTTGATGGCCAACTACACACCGCCTCCAGCGGAAGCCATAACAATCGCCTCCCACAACAAAGTTCTACAGGCACAGGCCGCTGACCCCGCTATCATAGCAATCATCGCCTCTCTCCAAAACCACAACATTTCAAAGCGCCCACCGATTTTCTTCACCGAAGACAGACTTTTGTACCGCCAGATCAACGATACCAAGCAATTAGTTGTCCCCACATCCATGGTCGATCAAATGCTACACCAATTCCACGGCGCAAAAATCCTGAACCACCAAGAGTCAAACTGCACACTAGCAGCGATCAAAGCTCATTTTTGGTGGCCCCGAATGGAAGCAAATGTCCGTGATTGGATCAAAACCTGCAAGATTTGTCAACTGACCACACGGCGTACATCACCGCCACCGCGGCTGTTGCCGATTCAACCAAAACATCCTTTCGAGATCATGGTCACCTATATTGTCAATATTTCGCCTGTAGGAGAGAAACGTCCATACGTTATTGTTTTTCAGGATTATATTATGAAATGGGTTTCGGCACATCCAATACCCGACCAAAAGGCTTCAACAATCGTGGAATGTTTCGTGAACAATGTCGCCCTAACGCACAGTAGCCCACTTTTTCTCCTCTCGGATCAAGGTGGATGTTTTACATCAAAGCTTATGCAAGATATTTGCGACCTACTCAGGATACGAAAAGTCAAAACGACGGCATATCACCCCCAGTGCATCGGAATAGTCGAGCGTTTCAATCAAACATTGATTGCACAACTGAAAAAGTACACCGCCGAGGATCCGGACAACTGGGAGCGATACTTGCCATACGCGGTATTTGCTTACAACGCCACACCGCATACAGCTATGCCCCATTCACCTTTCAGCCTATTACGAGGCTATGAACTGCACATAACCTTCGACTACCACTGCGCAGGCCGCCTCATGTTGCCGCTTAATTAGGACGCTTATCAGCATATTCTCACGCAAGCGCAATTCAAAATGCACAAGAAGATAAAAGCTAACCTCGATGCCGCCACCGCAGTCAGCCAAGAATATTTCGACCGAAAAGCCCGAAAATGCGACTTTGCCGTCAATGACATTGTCCTTTTGACCAACACGCCCAAGGCAAACAAAATCCAACCCGACTTCATCAGACCTTTTCTAATCACGAACGCGTCACACACGACCAAAAACATTGACGTCATGGATTCACTCGATGCGCCAGGCCGCCCGCAAACTGTTTCCACGACGCAATTGAAACCATTCATACTGCGCCCCGCCAAAGATGCTTTTGAACTCGAAGCCTGTGGACTGCGTTTGCCTCACACTTCAGGCCACCAAAAGTTTGCTTTGAAATTTTTCTTTTGTGATACGGTGCTCATCACGCCGAGTTGTACATAATTATTGCATTTGTTTAATTTAGACCATGGTGACCATGTTGACGAGCCAATGATGCAGTTCAAGCGTACCACAAGCAGTAGTCTCCATTCACACAATTCACCACCAGTATACGACTCACCGACTTTACAACATTGCATTACACACCTCCCCGGTCCCCACACTTTTGCCATAGGAGGAGGTTTCTTCTTTAACATTAGGTTCTGTTCCGCGCGAGGCCATTCGGTTTATTTCTGCCCAACCCTGGCCGCATTCACTCTCATAAGACGAATTGGGAAAGGTTGATTTTAGTCCCCTTAAACATAGTGGTGTTTGTGTTGCTTCTCGTAACCGTAGTTTTGCATTTTTCTTACTTTACACTTTCTCCACCTTTCAGCAGCTCATTCTTTTACTATTTCATTTCTACTTTTCGCTGCCAACCGCAATAGTCGCATTTTCCAGCCGCTCTCAAAAATATTTTTTCGAAATGACAACACCGTCAACCTTGTCCGCTTCTGCAGCCGATGAGCCTCCACTGTACCGCAAACTGATTAACGTTAACAAACGCTATGTACAATGGGCAGAACAGCAACCCCGTCAAAACGATTTGAGCTTTGCCTGTGACAGTACTTTTATTTTTACACTTTTCTTGCTTTTATTTTTTGCATGCTCTTTTGCTTGGGACCCCATGGGAACCCCCACTCTGTAGCATCCTGCCAGAACCCTTGGTCAGCCGCCGCAATCACGTCATCCTCAAGTTGTGGCGCCTACTGCACCACAACTGGCAGCTGCTTTGATTTCCACATACGACAACTCTTGTTATCTCGCTATGGTAGCCCGATCCAGTTGCCAAGATGCGCCCATCAAAGTGACATCGCGGCCTGAGCTACCGCTTCCCTAGAGCGTGTTTCCTCCTTTTGAATTGCAAGCAATGCCACATCTTTTCTTGGTTCCACTCTAAAGTTACCCTTTTGACTCCATTTCGCTTCCTCCATTTGGTGCCCAATGTGTCATATGCCAAATATCATGCTCACTATTGTTTAAGAAAACAACGTCAAACGATTGATCCGCCACGCCGATTTGGAATCGTGGCATGTCTCCATGTACGCCAGGCCTCTGAACGTGCTGCCACCGCCGATTTTCCTCTCACCCCGAAGTTTGGGGCAGGCCCTGGCCGCCCAACCCACACCAAACTTCCGTGGTTACACTTTGGTCAGTTTCTACACCAAATCAATCATGGCCGCCGATATGTGAAATTTCCAGTTTGCCGTGCCTATGCCAGCCGATTCCACGGCCTCTAGCTATCCACGATACATTCAACTCGCATTTCCCAACGGCACGATGTTTGTCTTCCAAACTTTCACGGCTACCCCAGAAAACTGGACTGCACTTTTCTCCTTAGTCGACGGTGAACACACCATCGTTGTTTCCTTCCATGGAGCCAAGGACTGGGCGGGAATATATGCTCTTTTGGGTACTCAATTCCGGACCGACCGCCAAAAGAAGAATAAAGATCCTGTCGTCAAAGCAATCCATTTGGATGCATGTGCATCATCTGCAACATTGACATCTCCCTGCTGCTGTACGAGCTGGCTCGAAGAATCAGATTCTTTCCCGAAAAAGGCACTTTGAAAGCTACAGTTTCCGCCAAGTGGGCGCTGGACGTTTCCAAACTCACGCTATGATTCCCAGCCGCTTTGCGATTTTTCAACAATCCATGGACATCTTTCCTGCAATTGGACATTCTTGCGTACGGGACCCTCAACGCCTACTATCCGCTTTTATTGTTCTTGGCTTTCGGCCGTTACGGCTTCATCCCCCAGGTCTACAATGCCCCCGCGTTGTTTCCCCACAACTCCTTGGATGCTGCCGAAATGGACCATCTTTCCGAGACAATCATCGCCGCCTTTCACGATGTCGCATTGTCCGATGTTCTACCTCTGGACTCCGCCAATCGAATTTACCCCACTATCTCGCAAGTCGCCCTCCCTGCGATTATGCGGGATGAGGTTCTTTCCGCTTATAAATTTTTCATGTACGATTGCACATCGGCCAACCACGGTCTGTCTTTCTGTTTAGGAACGGTGCCTAACAGTTTCTGCAACGTCAAAGTTTTGAGGCGTATGACTCATCCCAAGCTGCTCACTGCTCCAAAAGTGCCCTAGAAAAAGAAAAAGAAACAGAAAGACGAGTGGAACAAATCACCGGACATCTCCAATGACGAAGATCTGGCCCTCCAACCACGATTGATATTCGAGAACGGGAAATACCTTCAAGCAGCTGTCACTTCCACCATGAAGAGTAACCTTACCGACCGGATCATCGAACTACTCAACTTCCCGGTTTTGCCGATGTACAAATAGGCTATTCGAGATCGACTTCAATACGATGACCCCGCGTTGCCACCAGTTCCGCACGAAGTTGACGATGTATGGATCGAGCATGTTGCCGCCGATCAACCACTTTGCGAGCAAACCCATCGAGGTACCCATTAACGTTATCACCCCTCCATCATTCTTAGCTTTTTACAGGTGGATGGTGATTAGTTCTGACGGCTGACTTTTTTCATGCCGTTGGCCACACTTTTGGCTTCCCCGTGTTTGGCCGCCGAATATGCCTCTGTTAACCATTTGTTGCTCCGCCACTCCCAAGATATGGATTCCACAACACGCACCGCATTCTATGCTTGTATGTGATACCGCACCAACGGCAACCCCAAATCGCGCCTCACCGATTGGATGAATTGCATCCCTGAGAGAGAGACGTCTTTCGCCAGCGACCATGGTACATACGTCTGCAACCGGTTCGCGCTACGCCCAATCATCTTCAACCAGGAATTCCACATGGAAACGTCCGTTGAACAGATCGACATCGATGAATCTGACTATATGGCCAATCCGCATAGCTGTTTCCACTTCTACTCAATGTTCCTCACCATCATTGACTTCCAAAATTGATTTTCGTTCCCTACGCCGGTGTATGCGTGCCCCATGCTGACTACAGCTTTGGTGCACACACTCAACGCCGAGGAACTGCTTGACCGCCCTACTAATACCGACGTGGAACCAGCCCATGAAAAACTTTTGGAAACATCGATTTTTGATTTGAGCATAGCAAAGCTGCCGCCGTCAACCGACGTGTCGGCCCTTCTTATGCCCACTGCTCCATCCGATATTACGGCGACAGCTATGCAAATCACCGATTTCTTGAAACTGACACTCAACGAAATTTCAAACATCCCATGGCGCCAATGGACAAATCTACCCCCATCCAGCCCGCTGCAATGGATACCGAAACGACCACCACCACCGATCAAATGTTGACGGACATTCCCGAAGAAAGCACTTTCAATCAATCCACGTCAATGGACATTGTTCCTATAGAACGTGCCACTACCTTGCCTGCAACAATACCCGCCGTAGACCCCGAATCTATTTGGCCACTCTGGCAATCCTCCCTGGACCTCCAATCATCGCCACCATTGCCACTGCCAGGTATAGTGCACCTGTCCATTTTTCGCAACACATAATTTCAGATCCCCAATGGCAAGCACTAGCCCCAGCACTAACAGCCTATCATTTCCCACCACCGCGGCCTGATATGTTGTTCCCGGAACACCACTGGATGGACTACCCTGACGCCCTTAAGGAACAGATACAGCACATTTTGCTGCCGCAAACGACGCCCGCAGCCCCGGTTCCTCAAATTGCTCAAACGGCTCTGGTTACTCCTCAAGCGGCTGTACAACCACCAGTCGTATTACCATCCGCCATCACCTTACCGCCACCACTGGCGCCACAACCACCACAGCCTGCGACCCTATTGCCGCCAACGGCACCTGTGGATGTTCAAACCCCACAGGCCCCCAGCACGTCCGCGCCGGCTCTAGATCATCATGGCCAACCTATTCAAAAGCCCGGACGTTATGAACACTCCGTGAAGCACAAACAACACCTTCACAAAGAGGCCGAATATTGCAAATCCCACAAAACATGAATGACGGACGAACCCCGCGCCAGGTGAACATTGCCACCCAGTACCTCGCGTGCTAAATGGGGCAAAACGCCTAGTGAACAAACAACCCGTCGCCACGAGCAACGCGAAAAACAGAAAACCAGTGAAGAGGCTGGTAAATCTTCACAGACAACTTTGACGCCTTTACCGAAACCCACGTCCACGAAAACCGCAGCCCGGCAAAACAACCGCTGCCTGCCAACCAACCCAATAGACACTGCTCAGGCCACGAGTCACACTCTCGTGATGATCGCCACCATAAAGAAACTTAGCAACCTCACGCCACCAGCCCCGATAGCCGTCAACATGAAGGCCATGATGATGCACCGCAGCACGGCACTCAGAGTGAGCAAATGCGCCAGGTGCACTCGACCGGATTTTACGAAGAAGCGTACCGGCCCGGTTTCGGCCCGTCACCACCAAAGTTGACAGATTACATCAGCCCGTTGCATAGTGACACCGAAATTCAAAGATATATGGAAGCCTTGAAAAACCCGCAGAAAGACGTTTTCAAGGCTCCGCTACCGCCACCGCCTCCAATGGATGTGGAACCTGCCACGTCATCCGCAACTTCACTTCCGCTTACAGCCACATCGCAGCCACCCACCGCTTCGACGTCCGCTATGACGACTATGGTAATTCACACAACATCGCTGCCGCCTAGGGCCCCAACGTCCACTCAGAGTACTGCGCAAGCCCAACCGCAATTGGTTATAACAACTAGGCCGGTTCTCGGAGTCCCCCGCCAACCAGTTCCGCGCCAACTGTTGAACCGCGATTGCCCAGCGAAGCAACCCGACTGCCCAACTATACGCATTTCCCAACCACGGACTCACCGCATTGTGTTAACTATCGCCACGCATTGATCCATCTATTGAATTTTTCATGCCCCATACGTTGCATGAAATGGTTTTGATCAACTTCTTCAGCCGCCTTGGCATCCGCATCACTATGGCCATCCACATTCGCGCAATGAACGCTTCGCTCGCTTTGTACCAATATTTTCGCGAACACTATCGCCCCTCGTTTCGAGAACAACAACCGCCCATTTCCCATGATGTGGCCGCACTGATACTGCGATGGGTCGCTGGCCTGTGGGCTGAGGAGCTTGGCGTCGTTGACGCCATTCACACTGCCCATTTGGCCCTCTTTCTCTATGAAGCTCGAGGTTTGGATAACCCATCATGCTTATTGCAGGCCTACAACGCTGTCGGCCTGATCGACGGCTGGATGGCATACCCGCAATATGCACCATTCCCGCAACCACCCAAAATTGCCGATATTCAATGAATTTACCTGCAGTACCATAGCGAAACTGATCACCCCGTACCTCTGTTGCGCCCACACGATTTCTCCGCCCAGTGGAATTTGTTGCCACTGCAACTGCTGCCGCCAACAGGTTTGCCGTCTGACCGCCTGTCGTTGATAGCTACGCAGCTGCTGCCCCCCGATGTGAATCCTCTTTCACCGCTCCAATGGCAAACCTACACTTCGTCATCTCGCCGCCCCAATAACAAGACTACGGTCGCAATCACAACCCTCGCTCCATTCGCTTTGATGGCCATGACGATCCCTGTGACCCCCTTGGTTATCACAACGACTGCTACCACCAAGAAAATCGCAACCACCGCAACAATAAACATCAATCTCCATCTGCCTCTGACACTCGCCACCATCGCCGCCATTGACTCAAAGCTTTTGTATGGTAATATTCGTTTTTTCTTTTCGTTTTTGTTTTTGTTCTCATTTAACCTCGTCTAATACCAGTTGTTTTCTTTTTCTAATCTCTTTTTGTGTGCTTTATTTTGTACTAGTTTCCACAGCCCACGTGCAGCTGATGCTAAGACCACGCAGTGAGACAACTCCAAATGTTCTACCGCCACACGCCCCCACTTGCGCGGTTTTCTGTCCTTTCGGCCTCCGCCACTGTGTACACGTTTTGTTGTCGCCGCCCTTGTAGTGGCCGGCCTCACCCTCCCATTCACATGGCTTCGTATGCTGGTGCGCTCCAGTATATGCATGGGGACAGAGTGACAATGCGAGCAGCGGCCTTGCTGAACTTACAGCCTCGCTAATTGCAACTCAGGTTGGGAGGTCTCACCCTACACACCGCCCAAAATCGGCTCAAACAACCCCAACGACTCCATTGGCCCCACTGTGTGATACAGAAGATCCCTTCGGCGACCCCGGTGGCGGCCTGTAATGGCCATTCTCTTCCCCTTGTGTCTTTTCGTTTTTTCTTGATGATGGCTCAGGGCGATCTACTGCAAGGGGGAAGGGTGTTGTAGTGCATTTTCTGCCGATTTTGTCGTTTTTGTTAAAGAATGCATGAGGCCCACAGGTAGCAAGTGGAGTGAGCAATGCGGACCATCAACAGTCGTCTTACTGTAGGGCACGTCGATATGCATGCACTGGCTCTCTCTTAGTAATTATTCTTTTTATTATTGTTAAACATTTTTAATACTAAACGTGTGCCCCGCTGGCCACCATTGCTTTATTTGTCGCCTCCCCGCACACAACTGTCTATTTTTCTTGTCCCAGTGCATGGGAGTGAACTGTTTATTTTCTTTTTCTCGCTTGCCCTCGCCTGTACGTAAATATTCGTTTTTCTTTTGATTGGGTAATATTAAAAGGTAGAAAATTCTCTCCTCTCAGGTTTAACGCAATTAGGGAGACAATCAAGGAAACACCTTTCCCTTAATTGGTGGGATTATCAGTGTGGGGTTTAAGTAAAAGTAATTAAGTTAATCGGGTAAACGTGGGCGTGGGAAACACGTACATTAAGGACGAATCCTGGAATCCCAATCCTGCCTGTGACTCATCATCTGCCGACACATTTACAAATACAACAAGTTTGTGTTTTCTGAAGCAAAAAACGGTCGAAACGTCAATTTTTGGGTCGTCGTTTTTTCATGGTTTTGTAGATGAAAACCACTTTTTGAAGTGATGTGCGAACCTTTTAGTCCAAAAAATCAATTTATTTTTTTATTGTCTCTGGCTATCCGCTGTGCCGGGAAAAAAATCGTGAAAGAGAGGAGCTATGAACAACTTAAAACACGAATAATTGCTCTACAGCATAAGGCAGCCTCAATTTGCGACCCAATACATATAGTAAAAATGTAAGAGATACAAAACAGACAGTCATAAGCCAACCCCTAGCAGGCTTACAACTTTTGGCTCTGCTCCTGCATGGGTGAGAACTTTTTTCGGTTCGTGGAACCCATTTGGCTCTTAACCGTCTCTTGCAGAGCCATTTCATTGAGCTGCTCTCCAACAGAGCCGGCTCTCAGAGCATCTCTCCATCAGAGAAAATTTCGTGGAATCCATTTTCTCACTTTTGTCTCTTGGATAACCAAAAACCGAGCAAAAATCGAGAGACCGAGCAAAATTTCGCGCGACACTTTCTTGGAACAGGCTGCTGGTACAGTTGTCAATGTTGTATGCCCTGGCTGGGGCATTAGAAAAACAATGTTTGGTGAGGGGTTTGCATCTGCAACCTCCAGCATATGGAGCAATTGAGGATTCGAAATTTTCATCCAGGGTTATTCTTAATGACCTGACTAAGAGGATTTGGCATACAATATTCCAAAATCCAACCTCCTTTCCTGCTGTTGCAAGATGCAAGATAGCAAAGGACTGATAAAAAATGTGTGCACACTTTTATTCAAAAAATCGAGGTACAGTAATCCCCTGAAAATGGTCTGCTAAAGCTAGTTGGGTCCAAGCCTGTGGGCAACAACCACTTGTTAACAAATTTTTCTGCAGGTGCCTAATTCGGTGGAGACTCACTACAACAGGCTCATCATTGGCTAACCTTTACCTTTAGAGCTTGCAACTCCACAGAACACACCTGAAAAAATTTTGTTCCAGAGGGGTGACAGCTATATAAAGGTTCGAGAAATTCGTATCATTAATGCTATCATGTGGTGCAATTGATTTGAACATCCCCCACTGTTTTTTTCTACTGCATCATTCATGAACTAGAATACGTAATATAACCTCATAACAATCCTCTAATTTCCACATAATTTCATATTCTGGGAATGTTTTTCTCTTTCTTGGCAGGAATTCAAAAGTTTTTAATTGTAAATGGGTGGCAAATCCATTAAATATTTCACAGCTTGAATAATTGATTAAATATCAAAGATCTTCAAACTTTGCATTCAATAATCAAATCGGCAGGACACTTATTATATAGAAAAATGGATTTGTCATCAATTCCCTGATCACAATGCTTCAGAACCCTGCTGAGAAAAAATCGAATCTTTTATCACCATGGGATCCTGAAATTGTGTGAAAATAAGTGATAATAATACCCAAGACATTATAATGCCATATTGCATTTTCCAGTCGATTAAGGAAGCTGCAGAAGGACAATGGAATTTGCAAGCTAGCCATTTAAGGGTTACTCATTCTAGAGAAGGAAAAATCAACAATTTATTTCATATCATATGATACAATATGATACAATACAATACAAAACAATACAATACCATACAATACAATACAATATAATACAATACAATACAATACAATACAATACAAAACAATACAATACAATACAATACAATACAATACAATACAATACAATACAATACAATACAATACAATACAATACAATACAATAGAATACAATACAATACAATACAATACAATACAATACAACACAATACAATACAATACAATACAATACAATACAATACAATACAATACAATACAATACAATACAATACAATACAATACAATACAATACAATACAATACAATACAATACAATACAATACAATACAATACAATACAATACAATACAATAAAATACAATACAATACAATACAATACAATACAATACAATACAATACAATACAATACAATACAATACAATACAATACAATACAACACAATACAATACAATACAATACAATACAATACAATACAATACAATACAATACAATACAATACAATACAATACAATACAATACAATACAATACAATACAATACAATACAATACAATACAATACAATACAATACAATACAATAGAATACAATACAATACAATACAATACAATACAATACAATACAATACAATACAATACAATACAATACAATACAATACAATACAATACAATACAATACAATACAATACAATACAATACAATACAATACAATAAAATACAATACAATACAATACAATACAATACAATAAAATACAATACAATACAATACAATACAATACAATACAATACAATACAATACAATACAATACAATACAATACAATACAATACAATACAATACAACACAATACAATACAATACAATACAATACAATACAATACAATACAATACAATACAATACATTACAATACAATACAATACAATACAATACAATACAATACAATACAATACAACACAATACAATACAATACAATACAATACAATACAATACAATACAATACAATACAATACAATACAATACAATACAATACAATACAATACAATACAATACAATACAATACAATACAATACAATACAATACAATACAATACAATGCAATGCAATACAATACAATACAATACAATACAATACAATACAATACAATACAATACAATACAATACAATACAATACAATGCAATACAATACAATACAATACAATACAATACAATACAGTACAATACAATACAATACAATACAATATAATACTGTAATATGATCCATCAAAAATATCTTTGATGTTTATGTAAGTTAGCTATGCTCATTTATTATTCTTACATATCAAGTTTTCGCCACCCATGAATTTTGTTTTTCTTCATTTTCACTTATACCCATGATTGATCTGTCCTTTGTCCATACTTTTACTGTTTAGTCTTTTGTGTGTTCAGTAGAGGTGACTGTCCCATCTAAAGTAAAATTCCAAAAATCATGTGCCTCTCCTCTTTCTCCTGGGTAGGCTCATATCCCTCTCATAGGAAAAATGGTCATGAAATATACACCATCAGAGTTGTTCAGCCTTCCCTACTATCTGTAGGTGACCAACATTTTACATGGTGCTGGCACCAGGATAGACAACAGCTGACCTGGTGATAGTGGACCAGACCTGGCCAGTGTTTTCATTATTGCTAAAAGAAGCTTCAGGAGCAGATGCTGGTCATCTTATTTGCATATGGTCCATATTATTATTCATATTTTATCCTTACGTTTGTCATCCCCATCTTCCAATTGAATCTGGTTATTTATCCTTTCATTATTATTATGTCGTTGTATTGTTTGTCATACGCCTTATTTGATATAGTCGTTCCAAATGGACCTAGGTATGAGTACCAACAGAATCAATTTTTTTCAGCTTAAGAATCATCCTCTTGACGATCCTATTTATCAAATAAGTTTTTATAACATCGGCATGGAAACTGGCTATTCTGACAAGGATAATGTAGTGTCTCAGCTCACTGATTATGTGACTGATAATTTAAGAACAGCTAGGAAAGGAATTACGCAGAGTATTGTTGATAATTTCATGTTCAAATTGAAAGAATCTCCAGATCCTGCTGTGTTACAGGCTACGTCAAAGAAGTCTGTGAGTTCGGAAGGTGTTCCAGAACTAGCTTCTATGCATCAAATGAGTCTTACCGTAAGTAAAGTTCTAAGCAGGCTCACTGAATTATCGGGTTGTGTTGCTATGTTGAATGATTCACATGTAGAGTTGAAATCTGATATTGAACCATGCTTATCGGCAATGAAAGAAAACAAAAGCAGAAACAATGAGGTAGATAAGTTGCAGAAAAGTATGGTAGAACTAGCTCGTAAAATTTCCTTTTCGAAGGAAAATTTTCAAAATACACTCTGCAAACTAGTTTCTGAGATTGACGAAGTTAAGCAGAATTTCCAAGTATTGAAAAGTAGCACATCACAGGATCTGGAAGAACTGTATTTTATGTCAGATCATTTAAAAAAGAATTTGCTCGAGAAAGAATGTGTGGAGGAGATGAAACTAAATTTTAATTCTTCTATCATAAAGTACAAACAAGGGTTGAACAATCTAGATGGAGCGTGCGGTGGAATATTCATAAGACTACAACATAAAATGAGGAAGATGGAGAAAGCTTCGAACCAAAATTCGTCACAAATTCAAAAAGTTACTCATTTTATGGGTATCTGTCCACAGATTAAACTGAAATTGGAAAATATTCCTACCTCGATAAAGTTTCAAGAAAACTTAAGTGATGTTCAAACTAAATTTGAGAGTCAACTCAACTTTTCGCCCTAAGTAACCGAAAAAATATAGACTTTGAATGTAAAGACGAGTATGAGCAAGTGCTTCAACCACTCAAGAAAGAGTATAAAAATTCATGCATACCCAGGCCATGTCCTTCATTATCGCGAAGAAGTCATTGCACTGAAAGACTAGAAAAGGAATTTAGGGTTCCACGTCAATTCAAAACTTGTGATGGAACATGTCTAGAAGATTTTCTTGAGTGGCTTGGAAAGCTAGAAAGAACTGCGTCGGTTTGTAATTGGTCTGTTGAGTATAAACATTGGCTTGTTGCATACATGTAATGGAGCCCTGAGGTCTGGGGGGGGGTTGGGCGACTTTTTTGGGGCGGGGGGTCAGTAATTCCAAAAATTTTGGGGGGAAGGGTCTCTCAAGGAAAAAAATTCGATTTTTTCACGAAAAAAGTCCTTTAAATAGTTCAAAAATTAGTCATTTTTCACTAAAAAGACCGAAAAAATGTATCCATGGCGCGAAGCGCCAATAAATTTCACATTTTTTACCATTTTTCGTTCAAACATTGACATTTTTAATCAAAAAATTGACATTTTTCAGTATTTTTCCGACCAAAAGTATGGGGGTCCCAACGGCTACCATATGGCTAGCCATTGGATTGGAAAATCCTGGGGGGGGGGGCGGTCGCCCAATGGCTTGCCATATGGTCGACGATTTCTGGGGGGGGGGGTCCCATAGCACTCCCCCCCAATTACATGTATGGCTTGTTGTAAATCTTAGTGAAGAGCCCATGCTCTTGACTCTATAGATCTAGAACGTAGGAAAAATCGATCGAAACTTAAGAATGAATTGTTTTAAGTAAACTCTTTACCGACTCAACACTGATCGTTTGAGAAATGAGTTGGGAAGACACGTTCAGAAAATAGATGAACCTGTAATGGAGTTTTCTAAAGATTTTCGTGAAAAAGCACGTAAAGCCTACATCAATTAAAAACCAGGATTTGATGAATGTAAATTATTTACTATGTACGTCGAAGCTATTACCGATTAATCCTTAAGACTGGAAATTCTTAAACAGCAATGTTCTTCTCTCGATGATGCCATTAATTTTGCCGAAAAGGAGATCTCCTCACGTCAGTTGGCTAAAACAAAAACGACGTTCAGGAGCACCAAAACTTTCCAGTAATTTTCCACCACTAAGTCCGACTCCAAACAGTTTCAATCAAATACAGAATTTGTCCCTTACGGTGCAAAAAAAATGCAGCAAGATAAGTCTCCATACTTTAAAACTTCGAATGTCCATGCCAAAAATTGTGGTCAACAAAATAATAGAAAACCTCCCTCTTTTTGGTCTGTTATCATTACAATCAGACAGGCCATCTCAAAAGGCATTGCCCTCAGCAAAACCGGACCCAAATGATGAACAACAAGGTTTTTTTTCTAACCAGACCCAAATGATGAACAACAAGACTTTTGCTGTGCTGCAGGAATCGCACAGGTTGGGGATGGATGCATCCCGGTTTTACTCGTTAGTTTAAGTGATGAAGCAACGCGTTGCAGGAAATCGTTTTCGGCAGTTTGGGACCTTGGGAACAGGGTTCTGTAGTTTATGGTCTAAGCCCGACGGTTTTCCTTGAGTCAGCCGGGTTGGCTGGAGGTTTCAGGAACAAAAGTTTCCTGGTTGTTCTCCATCTCCACAGGTACCGATGGTAGAGCAGAACCAGTTTTTGAATTCTAATGGTAGCTCTAGGCCCAAGGTAGCAGCAGTAAAGGGCGAAATCTCTTGGAAAATTTTTAATAAAATATTTTCGGTTTCTGCTGCTGAAAGTTCGATTCTCAATGAAGAAGAAACGTCAGAATTGATTGTAGTATTGACAAACAATGCCGATTTGTTCATAGAAGCTACAGGCGAACAGGTTTGATTAAACATCGAAATGATACGGGAACAGAGTCCTCATCAGTTCAAGTGGTAAGGCGAATTCCCGAGTCACAGACGAGAATCACCGACGAGGTCGAAAAAATGCCCAACATGGAATCATCCGGCGTTTGACTAGTCCATATCGTGTAAATTTCGTTTTAGTTCAGAAAAAGACGGTATTTGGAGACCTTATATCGATTTTCGGTTGTTGAATGGGATCACATAAAAGGACGTATATCAGCAATCAAGAATCGATGATACACTCGATTCGTTGGGCACTCCCAAGATTTTCCTGACTATCGACTTGTCTCAAGGATATTGGCAAGTGGAACTCGAAAAAGATAGTTGTGAGAAAAGTGCTTTTGCCATACGAAAAGGTTATTTGAGTTCGTGGTAATGCCAATCGGTCTTTGTAGTGCGCCATGGATTTTTCAGAGATTGATGGATCTCCTTTTAAGTTCCTTTTGTAGGAAATTTTGCATGGTTTACTTGGACGATATAATAATTTTTTCCAATAGTTTCGTCGAACATCTGAACCATCTTCAGACAGTTTTCGATCGTCTAAGAAGTGCAGGACTTTTTACGGAGAACCATCTTCTCCTTCAGTCGAGGAAGAAAAAGGATTGAATTTCAGTGATTTTGTGAAGACTGAACCAGTTTCAAGATCTAACGCAAGTATGACTGAAAATTCAATCAGATCCAGCACAGCTGTTGCTCATAATATTTTTAAAGTCACAATATGTAATGCAGCTGAGATCACAAATGAATTGTTACTGGAAAAAGATATTCAGAAGTTCCATGAAGAATTTCCTAATAATTGGAGCATTGGTCAGTGGGAGGATGAATTCTGCGTAAATTTTTGTCGTTATCCCGCCTGAAATCAATTATCCAATGAGCCGAAATTAGCCGAAGCTATTCTTCCAGAAGCCAAAATTTTCGTGTTAGCCGATGAAAATCAGCTTTATTGTTGTATTTTGGTTTGGCCAGGGCAGAGATGATACCGGGAGAGCAGGATTGGGATTCCGAGGTTGCGTCCTTAATGTACATGCGTCCCACACCCACGTTTACCCGATAACCTAATTACTGGTACTTAAACCCCGACAGTAATTACCCAACAATTAAAGGAAAGCCTAGTTTCCTTAATTGTCTCCCTTATTGCTCAGTACTATGAGACGAGAGAGCTTTCCTACCTATTTATTACTATGCAAAATGAAATACGAAACTTACGTGACAAAAACGCGACGGGCGAGACGAGGAGAAAATAATAACAATAAATCGACTCCCACGCATGGGCGAGAAAAGAAAACGAGAAGGCGTGGTGGGAGGCTGCTAATATGTACTAGTGGTGGCCGGCGGGGCACACAACTAGTAGAAAATATGACAAAGAAAAATATAATGTTAATCAATAAGTGAATAGAGAGAGACCAGCACACGCGTACCGACGTGCGCTACAGTAAGATGGCAGCTGGTGGTCGGCGTTGCTCTCTCCACTTGCCACCTGCGGGCCTGTGACGCGTTTTGACAAAACAATGAAAAATCGGCGGGAAACACACTACAACATTATCAGCTTAAATTTTCTAATAATGAACTGTGGCAGCTCGTGTTACCTTTAAAACATTGTAAATTAATCTTAGAATATTACCACGATTTCCTCCTCGATTGTCATTTACTAATGATCAAAACCCTAAGCAGGATTCAAGATGAGTATTGGTGACCTCTCATGGGGATCTATGTTCAGAATTGGGTGAGAAGTTGCAAAATTTTCCAAGCAGTGAAGTAAAATAATTTGACTGAATGTCCCCTGAATAGTATCATGTCTGGAAAAATGTTCGACTTGATCGCTATGATCTTGAGGCCCTAGTCTCTGTGAGTACGAAGTCGGGTAACTGAACCGCCAACTTGTGATCCAGGAGTGAGAAAACTGCTCCTGTATCAATCAGAGCTTTGGCTTCCACCCAATTGTTCAGTAGAACTCTGATATGAGGGGTCTTCATTTCAGTGGGGTAGAAGGCTGACACCACGTGACCCGGGTCAGGTACCGAGTCGCATCGGTTTGCTCCGGTATCGGCAAACCAGTGTGTCCGAGTAATCCTACCAGAGCATACAAACCGATGTTTCCAGATTGGTCTGAGGAGTGGGATGAATCTGAACAGTAAGTACATGATCCGATCTTTCTCCCGAGCTCTGAGTAGCTCCTAGTGATTCGACCTCAGTACCAGAGAGAGGTGGCACCTCTAGTACAGGGGATGCAGGTGCATCAGAATCACTGGGCTCGCGAAAACAGCCTTTCTCAAGTGTAACCGGAGAATTTCCAGGCGGGGGTCGAGGACAGTTTGACCCTGACCTGGCCATAAAATGACTACTGGCCCATCTAGAAGAGGTCGGTCTACCCCTGGTTGACCCACGTGATGAGGCAACCGAGGAGGCTCACGAGGGTGGCCGAGAAATGGACAAAGTCCTTGATCTTGATTGAGAGCTGGACCTGTGGGAGGCCCTTGATAGTGAACGTGTGTTCTCCCACCAGGGTTGGACCTGATCAATCTCAGCTGCTGTCAAAAGAAGTGGCAGTTCTACCGCATTCAACCAACAGACATGTTGTTGGTGATCAAACGTGATATTCTGGAATTGTTCTAGCAAGAAAGGAGAAAAGAAAGGAGACGTGGTCTTCCACACATAGAGGTGTATATTCACTCTTGTGTGTGGCTGACTGGTTCCAGGCAACATGATCTCATACAGTCCTGATAGGAGAGTATGGATGGCTTTCCCATTAATACTCATTAATGGGTTAAAGTCATGCTGTTGCTGGAAAGCCATCCCGGCCTTTGGACTTTTTTTAATCAACGCTTTGTGAAGGCCTTGACTAATGATGGTCCGTGGACAACCAGTGTCAAGGAAAGCAGGAGTTTCATTGAGGTCAACCAGTACGAAAAAACACGGAGTGATTCTGTCTAACTGAGTTAGCACATCGTTCTGTACGTAATGAAAACCTACCCAATGCTGAACTTTCCGGAGGAGGTTCAACAGAGAGTATTGGCTAACAAACTGAACCTGTCGTTTCCCCAGGCGGTATCTGAGATAATAGGAGAACCCAACATAGATGAGAAATCCTGTACCAACCAGCACTGCCAGAGCAATGAGGGTGTTAAAGATCAGCTGCACTAGTCCACTCAAAAGAGACTGTAAGCCCTGTATGAGGTTGTGCTGCTGACCAGTAATCACATGGTTTGCTGCCAGACTAACACCTTCCAGTGAGGCTTTGATGTCAGTCCCTACCCCGGCAACAGCCTGATAAAGAGTATCTGGTTGTAGGGATAGACCAGCAGTATGATTTACCAACCAGTTCAAGACCCCTTCAATTTGCTCAGTCTTGTAAACCTATTGTTTAAAGAAAGCAAACTTGAAGGGGTCATCGCCATCTGATCGTGAAATAGAGCAGGAGCCTCGAAGTGAGTGACATTGAAGCGCTGTTTCGAGAACAGTTCAAGCGGAATGTGGCTCACATGGACCATGCCAGACTCAGTAAACCAGCCTGAGCGATTTCAGAAAATCCTCATCAAGTGGTGGTCACATTGCACTTTTGGGCTGAATTTAGTGAGATCTGGGCCACCGGGGGTGGCAAAATAAAGGGTACCACCAACCTGTATGGGTAGATACTTGTAACAGGTGTCCCCCACCTGGTAAGAATATTAGACATAAGTGGGGTTGAACTTTTGACACGGCCATATTGTCAGTGCTTCACCCCGAAATTCCACCTAGCCAATACCTTTGCAGAAATACCCAGGCTCCTAGTGTAGGGTCAAAACGAAGCAACTGCCAAGTCAGATCAAGGTAGCATTGAGCATGAGAACACAACTCAAGCAACATGAACTGAAAATTGTTAATTTCCGATTCTTTGATCTGATGAGCCAGGTAGTTCAGTTTGGCATTGACGGGGTCAGGATGGGAATCCTCTGCCAATCCCAACAACCTTTGGGTCAGATTAAATCTTCTGTGGATGCATAGAAGAAGACCCTGATCCGTTCGCACTGTGTTTAACCGGAGGTCAGGACATAACCGAAAGACGTGAGAGTTTCCCGGGATCTTCAGGGCAACCTGCAAATCATTGATGATGATATGGTTCCCTGACACAGACGCAGTGTAATTACCCTGAGGACCATAATGACACTGTGCTGTAAAGTTCATTGCAGGCCAAACAATTACCCTGTCTAGAGTAGTGCACCGACAGGTAGTGGGACTGCATCCACCTACATCTCCTAAGGTACGTAGAGCTGTAGTGCCATCCCACAAAGCAACCTGTCCCTCCTCAATGAAGAGGTTAGTCACTGTCTTGCAGACGTCATTGCAGCACCATGAGTACATCACTTCCAGCATTTGATTAGTGCTATAAAAGCCAGGATGTATTTCCACGAGCTTTTGTAAACCAAACACCTTCGTGCGATGTGCTAGCATACAAGCTGCTGGTGCTAGATGCTGAGTGGTAATGGCGTCTGCAGTAATGCCCCTAGATCTGGTGCCGATAGCACCACATCAGCGGCTGTAAGCACCTCAACCTCGAAAGGCTCGTTGAGTAGCCCCCATAGGAGGTGCGGATACTTTTTGCCAAATCCCTTGACCAAACGGTCCACATCGCATTGGTGACGGATGAGGAATCTGTAAACAAGAAATCATTAAGGCCAGTGACTTATAAGGATATCTGATTTCCAGACCTAAAATGTCAGAAAAAGAAGGTTGTTTACCCAGCAGATTCATCGATCCAAATTAACCCACAACCTCCAATGCAGAGTCCGTAGGAATTCTGGGCAGTGGTCCTTGGGCAATAAAATGGGCTGGAGATGCCGGTGTACCTTCCGTCGGTCGATACCATGCCATTATGCTGATGTCCCCAGTCGTTTTTGGTGTTGATGAAGGGTTTACGTTGACCAGAGTCACGTATTTCAGGGGTGGCGGCAGCTGCCGCAGTGATCTCAGCACCAACAACAGAGTCGGTGCCGAGACCACTGCGGCAGCTGAAAACCCAATACTGATTACACAGACAGGATAACACAGTTGTGAGTGCTCCGCCAGATGTTCAGCTAGAACTTCATCATCCAGATCAAACAGATCTGGGTGAAGAAGACTGTCGGCAACCCCTACAGCATTATTTTGCTGTGGGGTTGACTGATATTGGTTCCCTGTCCTGTTAGGAGTTGGATTAGCATAACAACGAAAATTTGTACTTGCACCTGAGGAGAGTAACCAGAATTACCAAAGTTAGTCTCACCAGGCAATGTTGAACTTCAATTTGGGCAGGCCAGAGCCCTGTGCACTCGTAATTTTCAGCAATGCGGGCAGGTTCTGTTGCATCCATCAGTCAAGTGTGCCCTCATTTGACAAAAAAAGCAACAGCTGTTGCCGGTGGCAGTGGCCGTGCTAGGGCTGGCACTATCGGAATGTTGGGCCCGGCAATTAGCCTTGTTGTGGGTGCAACGTCCATGGTAGGAGCACATCTGTAAATGTGCTCCTGATGGGTGATCGCCAGCGTTTTGGACGCGCGTCGACGGCGTCGTTGACGGCATTGAATTCATCAGAGGTGGCGCCGATTGCTGAGCCGTAAGTCTGGTAATGTGAGCCGTAAGCCAGGCCATCTCCAATTGTAAACATCGAGCCTCATTGGATGGTTTTGCTGACGGACGTTGAGCAGTGCCCCTTTGATTGGACATTGACCTGACAGTATCAGTGGTCTTTTGTTCTGAAGAGAAAACAGCATTAGATGGGGCAGTATACCTAATCTCATCCCGAAAAATTTGTGATTCTGCATATCAAGCTGCTTTAAGAGTCTCTTCAAGAGTTGTGAACTCCGTGAACTTAATACTATCTCGAAGGACTGGTCTCAACCCTCTCAGAAAAAAAAGTCTTATAATGGAATCCCTAACAACAGTCGCGAGATCCGGATAAGCCACCTGGGACAGTCTCTTAAGGTGCTCAAGGTAGACTATCACGGACTCAGTCCGCTTCTGCAGGCGATCCTTGATCAACTGCTGATGCAGATCTGAGTCACGCCCTACTGGAAAGTCTTTCCTCAGAAAAGCCGTGAACTCTTCGTAGGGGGTAGGCTGCAGAGTACCACTGCTAAAGTCACAGTAGGATGCGAGAGCAGGACCTGTTAGGCAAGACTCCAGAAACGCGATTTTATATGCATGATCCATTTCTGTTACCCCTTGAAGTGTAAAGAAACGGGTCAAGTGAGATATAAAATCCGTTATGGACTCACCAAAAGCACCTGAAAAGGCAGGAGGGGCCATGAAGCTGGACACAGGAGGGTGCCTTCCGCCATTCATAGCCTCCAGCTTTTGGTTGAGTGGTCCAAGGGCATTCTCAAATTCAGCTTGGACCTTATTCTCAATCTGTGAAGGTAGATCAACTTCTGACTTCATAGTTGACAGTTCGTCTTCCTGTAAGCTAGCTAAGACTGATAATTGTGCCTGTGAAGCTATTCGATCAAACTGAATAGAGAGGGGCTCACTTGTCTGCTCAAGCTTAGTACTAAGGCGACAAAGTAAAGTAAGTGTTACTCTTGTAGTCGCATGGTGAAGAGGCAGGGGAATTACGAGATCATTTATGCGACGGCTTCTTGAGGCTTTAATGCTTGTTCTTTACAACAACTAGCGACCACTCAATGATGGGGCTAGAAAAGAACATGGTTTTAGCTTTCAGAACAGCCAGAAGGAAAGATAGGTTGACGCAGAAGGGAATTTATCTGGTCACCTATGTACTTAGAGAGGGGATAACCCGAGTGTAAAGATAGGGGAGATTATACCCAAACTTTAGTGAGGAATGGGGCTAGACCCGGTTATTTGAACCAAAAGTAAATAAATTTAAATGAAATAGTGGTTTCCCAACCATAAGAAAAAGGACAATGTAAGGACTCTAGTGCGGAGAAACCCACCCAAAAAGAAATTTTATTTGGAGGTCAAGTCCATTGTGCTAGTTTCCAAACCTTGGATATGGGAGAGCTCGTAACAGACAAAGTCCTACTCACCAGGAGTAGCACATGGAGTAGCTTAAGAATTAATAAGTAAAGGGGGACAACTTAAAGTAAACTTAAAGAGTGTAAATAGATAGGGACAAAATTAATTTACACGCCAGATTAGGAAAAGGGGATGCGCTATTAGGCAATGGGCCTCACTCACTAGGAGCAATTGCGAACTCTGAAAAGTGTGATGACTAGACAGGAGGTTTCCAAGGGGACAACATTCCCATGTATTCTACAACCATGCCCAAAATGGGAGTGCGCGTCTTGAACAGAATGGGATTTCTCCAGGAGTTTTATATACAGCTGGGACCCGGGATTCCAGTCACTGAGATGAAGTGAGGAGGGCTATGTCCCCAGTTGAGAGTAAGAGCACCAGGTACCAAGGTGCTATTCTGACACACTCAGTCAGTAAATGGGTGGCATGGGGGTCCTTGGCCCAGCTGTGCCTAAATGGAGGTGGGGAAATGCAGGCTTCCTCCTATGAATCGAGGCTAGGCTCAACGCATCTTGAGATCAGGGGTACAGTCTGTCTCCTTCAAGTGAGTGTAAAGTGAGGGGCTAAGGCAGACTTAGTTGTAATGTGTTTAGGCGGACTCGAACACCTTGGCTTAGGCGGACTAGCGGCGTATTATGCTATAGGGACAACCAATGGAGACCGACTCAGGATTAAGGGGACTCTAGTGCGGACATTATTAGGCCAGCTAACAAAGGCATTTGAGTGTAAAGAATGATAACAGAGGGGCCTTTTACACTTCAGGCCCAACCAGTGGCTGTGCCGTAATTCCTGAGTAATTATTCTGGCGGGGACACCAAAGAAGATCATAGATGAGAAAGAAATGTGAGAATTTAGATAAGAAATTTACAGGAAGGTTGTCAACCCATGCAGTTGCCAGACACAGGCAGTACCGACTGCAAATGCCTAACGGTAATGTATGTTGAACAACCAACCCAGCTGAGACCGAGTGTAAACCCCTTCAAACCTGCAGTTAATGCTTATAAGGTAGTCACATGCTGATCCATCAGTGCCGCTACCCTAGCAGACAACCTGATCAGTATCACGGACCAAGTGCATCTCAGGTTGAGTGAGGATGTTTACTGATGTTTCCCAGGCACCAGTGACACACAGACCCAACCCTCAAACAAGAGCAGTAGGTGAGAAGGAAATACTCTAATCATCACCTAGGACTCAAGTGGAATCCTGCAAACCCACAGTAACCGGCTGCTGACGTCAAAAGATGTGATATACACCACCACACACTCGGTGCTGACCTCAGGTAACTGGGATTTAAGTGCCATAGTCTCGTATTGCAGTATGTACGCCAAAAAGTAAGAGCCTAAGGCTACAGACTTTTTATGGCAGTACGGGGCATCGCCCTTGCTGACGCCAGAACAAGACTGTAAAGTCTTAATTCTGATACTGGAATAGAGACATTATCATTGTGGACATCAGTAGATAGGGAGATGCAGTCATTGCAGACCCCAGATGTGCAGTTTGTAAGGCTTCACATCTCTGAACAAAAACAGGGTGCATTGTTGTTGCTGATGTCAAAGACTGAAGCGAGAATAGCAGACCAGTCCTGTTGCAACAACAGGAGCCTCTGCTGTTGCAGACATCAGAAAGACAGTGCCACACAGTCACCATCCTGCAATAACAATCTTTTATGTTGCCATTGCTGACGTCAGAGGTAGAGCTTGAGGGCCACCCACCCCTTAAGGCAACAGCAAGGGATGCAGCTGTTGCAGATGCAGGGAAGGATGTAAAGAACCATCAACCCCTTAATGGCCACATGCTATGCAGCCATTGCTGACGTAAGAGGCATAACCTAGCTAGGCATGCCTCAGTGCAACAGCAGCATGTGAGGTAGTTGCGGACATCAGAGGTAGGGTCCCTAAGACACATCACCTTATAACAACAACACAATAAGTTGTTGTTGCTGATGTCAGTGGTCACGATCGGTAAGATCGTCACCACATGCAACGACCTAGAGAGAGAAGAGAGAGAGAAGAAGGAGAAGACCCTACAGTAGTGGAAAAAATAAGAAGAATGACCTACTGAAGGGTTGCCAACTATGACCTATGTGTGACCGATAGGAGAAAATGTGTTTTTTTTTATAAATTTGAATAGAAGTGAAAAGAGAATGTTTTTATTTGTTTTTGGTAGGAAAAAGGATAAATTTTTTAATTTTTTTGTTTAGAAAAAGGGAGAAAATGGGTTATTAGTTTTTATTTGAGTTGATTTTTGAGCTAAGAAAATTTATTGGGTGAAAAAGTTATGATAATTGGGTCACACGTTACACATAGAAGACTGAGCAAAATAAAAAGTAAAGTAAATAAAATAAAATTTGAGGCCCAAGAGATAAGCAATGTGATCTGCTAAGTACAGTGTTATATGTGTCAACAGTATAATTATATTGTTTGGCCGGAAAAATGAGCAACTTGGCTAGTGCTCAGTGAAGATAAGAGAAATTTTGAAAAAGTGTGTTTACACACATACGGGACACAGATAACAAATCACAACCACACTTGACGTCCAGAATCAAGAGTGGAAGGAGTACTGTATCTCATGATCGGAGATCCCAAAACCCTCAGGGGCTGTGAAAACCTCATGGGCTGTGTTACTCAAGTACCCTTACCCAGGTATACTGTAGTTAGAGTACATGCAAATCGCAGTTGTACTGTAACAAAAGAGCCATACGGCGGTACAGTAACCTATCTGATCACACACAGTGGATGGAGCGAATTTAAAGAAAATGGAAAAAAGAAAAGAAGAGAGCTCAGAGGAGATTGAGGCAGAATACTCAATTTACTAGACTCTGGGAATTTATGACTCTTGGGGATCAATTCTGGGGGAAAATCAAACACCAGGGGGTTAATTAAAGCTTATGGGTGTTACTGTACTCATAAGGCATTAATTTACTCACAAGGATGATTAATTTAGTCACTTGTGGGGCAAATCCTGACCTACAGTAATTAAAGTCTACTCAAACGCGATGCTATCTGAGTTGGCATTAAACTTGAACTTAAGGGCCTATTCTGACCTAAGGGGCAGTGTACCTGCTTACGAGCATATCCCACTTACATGAGGGCAAAATATCATCCTAAGGTTCAGTAATCCCACTTTGAATGCAAATCAGCTGACCTGAGAGAGGTTACCCCACTCAAGTGGCGATTCTCATGATCTGAGAGAGGTCTCCCCACTCAAACTGAAATTTTACGTAATTGAAAGAGGTATCTCACTCAAAAGGGTAAAAGGTTCGTTCCTAAGGACTGTAAAGTCAGACTTGAAGGTCGATTTTCCAGCCTCACCATGTCACATTAAGTAGAAATTGGGAGCCATGTCACATTGAACAAAGTGGGACAATCACATTTATGAGTAAAAACCCATACCATATTCATAGAAAATATGGTCATGTCACCTCAAGTGGCATGCTGTGACCCAGTTGGGTGGCTCCGTTGGGTTTATCTACTTCAGTAACCTAACCCAGCTGGTACTACCACAGGTAAACCTATGGTGTACCTCCGCCTTGTCCTAGGGTTATGCTGTAGAGTAATAGACAACACCGCAGGGTCAGGGGTGCCAATCCATAGTCCTCATTCACTGAGAATGAGGGATGGTGCCATTGAAGAATGGTGTACTGTTGGGGACCCGATTGTTAACCTAAATCCCCTTATTGGCCCTGACCTTAAGGGTCTATGGGCTTTCTCAACTGAGGGTACTTCCAAGGGAAACTAGCTTAGGGAAGATTCCCACAAATATACCCTCAACAATAACAACCCCTGAGAAGACTCACTTATTCCTCTTCTCAAAGTACTCGACACTGGGCCATGGGTTCTGGGGTCAAAGCGTGGGTCCTACCGGCGGCCTGAGTGGGTACGGGAATCCGAAGTGATTCGATGTAAAAGGGACTGCAGCTGCGGGTCAGCAGGCAGTGGTATCAAATGTTTTCCTCCGGGAGGGCGACAGGGTTCTCGATTAACAGCGACGGGGGGGGGGAGCTCCTACAATTGGGTTACTGTAGCGGGCCACGTAAGGAAGACCGGAGGCAAAATTATGCAAATTTATTCCACCAGCAGCAAACACAGTTTAAATATAAAAATATAATAATAATCAAGGAGTGGCAAACGCGAAACACAAGGCTAAAAAGACGCAACAACAGTTAGGCCCAAAAAATGAGTGACAAACTAACGATGCATGCCCTTTTAGAGGGCTCCATAAACTACAGTATTCCTTAGACGGGGTTAACACTCCCTCAAGCTAACTTCTGCAGCAGAAATCGTTGCAGAAGATTCCTATGCTCACATAGACATTTTCCACTTCACAACGTTAAGCATTGGGGCCAATTTTCACTCTCCATGCTTAACATAGGAATGTCAACTAATGAGAATTTCAAACTAGTCGTTTCACGTTGTGAA
Organism: Romanomermis culicivorax; assembly: GCA_963922205.1. NCBI lineage: Eukaryota > Metazoa > Nematoda > Enoplea > Mermithida > Mermithidae > Romanomermis > Romanomermis culicivorax. The sequence continues at coordinate 222,874 of CAWUHX010000080.1, read as the reverse complement.
CTGTGGCTAGTTTTTACTGATAAGAGGTGCACGTTGTGCTCCAATTACAGCGATAAGCTCGGAGAGCTTATCTCTAATGGAAATTCTTGACTAGTGGGTACATACCGTAGTCCATGTGTGCGATCAAAAATAATAAATCCAAACGGAAATAAAATGTGCGCAAATGAAGCAGAAATGAAACACAAAAAGTACACAGATAAATTACATATAAAAATTATAGAAACGAAATGCAAAATTGATGCAAATTACTGTAACACAAAACGTGATGAAAAACATAATGAAAAATTGTTAAGTGAATCACGTGACGTTTGACGAAATTTGTTGGCACCTGACAGGTGATTCCAAATTGACGACAGAGAATGTTAACAACAGTTTCTTCAGATTTTCCTTCTTTACCCTATGTTTTTCTTTGTATATATTTTTTTTCATTCGCTCTGTGTGTTGCTTATGTTTCCGCTTAAGTACGTTTTTGCTTTTTTGTCTTTTGTGTCTACTTTCTTTCATTTTCTTTTTTCTTGTCATCTATTTTGTTTTTTTTTTGCTCATGAAACAATACAGTGCGAGTTGCCTTTTTCAATAAGCATTGTCACTGATATAATTCTTACACAATTTGGCACCCTCTATTATTTAATTTTATTCTTTCTGATTTTTTTTCATTTTTACTTACTTTTCATCTTTGGTTTTTGCTTTTATACTTCTTCATTTTCCCCTGTTCTTATTCTCCTGATTCTTTCTTCTTTCTTTCTTTCACATTATTTCTTCTTCATTCCATGTACAAGAATCATACAGAATACTATGGTTATGGAAAATGTCAACTTCTATAGTCTGTTTTTTGTGAAAAGCTTCTAAATAATGAAAGTGGAAAGCAAGTATTATTTCAGTTTTCACGATTTTCTGGTAAACAATATATCATGTAGGACTGGAGATTTTTGGGCATACTTATCAAACGTTTAACAATTTTTAGAGTGGAAAATTTCATAGCAAGAGCCCTGTGTAAGCGATTTTGACGTAAGCGATTTATTGTTAGTCATTAGTAAGGAAAAAGTGTTTATACTTTTTTATTCTATGTATTTACAGAAAAACTACTTTGTGCTAATATTCAACAATGCATTGCTTTTATTTTCTTTTTTCTCATGTTGAGGTCTGCTTTCACTGCAACCTACTATTTAACAACAATATGTATTCTTTGTTTTTGTTTTCATTCTTTTTCTTTTCTTACTATTTTTAGAATCTCTGCAATTAGCTTCTTGACAACAAAACAATAGCTCAATGTTTCAGCTGTGAAAAACTGGAGGGACTTAAATGTAAATATTTTTATAATTAAGGATTAATTTATGAAATGGGTCTTTATTTTGCATAGCTTTGCTTTGTCGATAGCATCTAACAAATGTATTTGTTGAATATCTACTCTAGCTAAACTATTAAATTTCAGACTACAATAATTAGTATCACAGTCTGTTTATTTTTTAAACCTATGTTAGAGAGTGTTTCCATTTGAGGTGGTGTGTTTTTTTAATTCTTTACACTCAAATAATTATCCACAAGATATCGTCATTCACAATTCAATTTCAATGTCATTATTTTAAAAAATCCTCATCATAATCAACATTATTCAATATTTTATCATCATCCTCTACATCCGTCTTTTCAATAACTTGTTGGCATGTTGTTGCTAACAACTGCAAACACTTGTAAAACTGTTCGAAACAAATGATAACGTTATTTTCCTCGATACATATATCAATCGAAGGGCCACAATATTCCATAAATGACTTTCGTGTTAAATTATAATAAACGCAGCAGTATATTCCTTTTCTCGAACACCACTTTGTATTCATATTAGTTATGATTATATAATATGATAACTTATATACATTTAAGCAATTATGTACATGGGCGATGAATATATTAAGATAATTAATTACAGTCAACTCAATAATCAATAAATAATGATGTAATTGATTGATAAAATGACACACTTTTGATTGTAAAGAATGGAACATAATCTCCATGGGTACTAAGAAAATGAAAGTTATATGTGCTATTTCTTCATACATGCACGAATGGCAATCCTGAGAAGCAGCATGTAAGGTCAAACAGTAATCAAAAATGGTGTTGTTGCTATAAAATTCAGGAACTCTGCAGAGCAGTAAACTTTATACCTTTCTTGAAGATTTATCCCATTTCATGTCCTCTCAAATGAAAAATTGTAAACTTTATCCTAGATAGGATGATCACTGCTTTTTTCCAAAGATTCGTTTCACATCTGATCTGAAATGTGGCAAAAATATGATAAAGCCCACAAACAATATTGAACTTTCAATTGATGACAATGGTGCCAAATAAATTCCATATTTAACAGACAAGTCCACACTTAACAGTTTGAGACTGGTCGAGAAAACCATATTCGTAGTAAAATAGACAGTGGTATAGAAAAATAAAACCTTCGTCAATTTGGCGTTGTCATCATCCGTATTGATGATACGTTGTTGGGGCGATATTCGCATTCTGCATCGAAAGTGCTTGATAATAAATTCTTTTTGTAGATAAATTACAATTACCAAATAATTGAATATGGTGAAAATGTTGTAGCAGAGCAGTAAATTTTTGAAGAACATATCATAATATTTGCCCATGGAATTTCGCATGAAACATATCAGCACAATTTGGTCCAATTCATCAAAATTATCGAAATAGCTTATAAAGAACATACACAAATTGATAATAATCATTCCGATGGTCAATTGTTTGTACAAACTTGTCAACCTAGCCTTATTTTGTTCATAAGTTAACGGAAAAATGACTAGAAAAAGTCTATCAAAGCTGAGTAAACAACTCAAGCCTTGCGTTGTCAATATGAAAGCAATCTGGCTGCCAGTTTGCATATGGCAAAAAACAACGTCTTTAATGTCATCCAAGTCATAAGTTCTCTTGATAATGAATAATGAAACTGATGAAATTAAATACATTGACTGACTAGCGTCTGATAGCAATATTCCAATAAACACTGATCTTGTTGTCGATTCAAACATAAATTTAGTGAATATAAGGATACAAAAATTAATTAATGCAAGCAAAAGATTAGCAACTGAGAAAGTAAATACCTCATAATTCAAGGGTATAACGTTCCTTTCCTGGACCATGGAGGCCATGTGCAGAATTAAACTGCTATTATTCATGATAGTGTGATTTTACAACCTATAGTAAAGAAAATTTATAATGCAAATACCAGGTCACTACTTAATTATAAGGCAGCAAAATAATAATAATAATAATAATGACAATAATAGTAATAATAATAATAATAATAATAATAATAATAATAATAATAATAATAATAATAATAATAATAATAATAATAATAATAATAATAATAATAATAATAATAATAATAATAATAATAATAATAATAATAATAATAATAGTAATAATAATAATAATAATAATAATAATAATAATAATAATAATAATAATAAAAATAATAATAATAATAATAATAATTATTATTATTATAATAATAATAATAATAATAATAATAATAATAATAATAATAATAATAATAATAATAATAATAATAATGATTGTAAAAATAATAAAATAATAATAATAATAATAATAATAATAGTAATAATAAGAATAACAATAATAACAATAATAATAGTAATAATAATAATAATAATAATAATAATAATAATAATAATAATAATAATAATAATAATAATAATAATAATAATAATAAAAATAATAATAATAATAATAATAATAATAATACAAAAAATAATAATAAAAATAATAATAATAATAATAATAATAGTTTTTTGGCTTGGTGGCTGAGAAAGTCTCTCGTGAAACGTCTCTGAGCTGGCTCTGGAAATCCGTTCCACGAATGTACTCGCAAGCTTGCTCTCATGGGAGCCAAAAAGAGAACATGATTAGAGCAAAATTGAGACAGCGCTGCAATAAAAATTAATGTCCTTTTTGACACTTTAGTGCTTCCGTAATCAATTTTTTATTTCTTCAATTGGTTTAAAGCACTTTTGCGAGCGTTTCTGTGTTTCTGCCAATTTTCTAACAGCTGACTACTAATAAAATAAGTAGTTTGATTTTTCGATAGAAAATATTGACTTTTCAGCAGAAAATGGTGAAAAATAACAACTTTCAGTTGAAAACGGTGAGTTCTTAATAAAAAACGGTGAAAAAATCTTGATTTTTAGTAGACCATGCTCATTTTTGAACGGAAAATGGTCAAAAGTGTGAAATTTTTCGCTAGATTATAATAAATTTTTGAACATGTTGATTGTGTTTTCTGAAGCAAAAAACGGTCAAAACGTCAATTTTTTGGGTCGTCGTTTTTTCGTGGTTTTGTAGATGAAAACTACTTTTTGAAGTGATGTGCGAACCTTTTAGTCCAAAAAAATCAATTTATTTTTTTATTGTTTCTGTCCCTGAGATAATTTCTGGCTATCGATGACCCCTTCCATAGAAAATGTCGTTTTACTGTGTCTTCTGTGCTCCGTTTTTAACATAACTGTCAATTTCTGGATCTCCAATGATAAATAAAAAAAAAATTTCCGCCGTGCCGGGAAAAAAATAGTGAAAGAGAGGAGCTATGAACAACTTAAAACACGAATAATTGCTCTACAGCATAACGCAGCCTTAATTTGTGACCCAATACATATAGTAAAAATGTAAGAGATACAAAACAGACAGTCATAAGCCAACCCCTAGCAGGCTTACAACTTTTGGCTCTGCTCTTGCTTGCGTGAGCACTTGTTTTGGTTCGTGGAACCCATTTGGCTCTTAACTGTCTCTTGCAGAGCCGTTTCATTGAGCTGCTCTCCAACAGAGCCGGCTCTCAGAGCATCTCTCCATCAGAGAAAATTTCGTGGAATCCATTTTCTCACTCTTGTCTCTTGGATAACCAAAAACCGAGCAAAAATCGAGAGACCGAGCAAAATTTCCCACGACTCTTTTGGAACTGGCTGCTGGTACAGTTGTCAATGTTGTATGCCCTGGCTGGGGCAATAGAAAAACAATGTTTGGTGAGGGGTTTGCATCTGCAACCTCCAGCATATGGAGCAATTGAGGACTCGAAATTTTCATCCAGGGTTATTCTTAATGACCTGACTAAGAGGATTGGGCATACAATATTCCAAAATCCAACCTCCCTTCCTGCTGTTGCAAGATGCAGGATAGCAAAGGACTGATAAAAATGTGTGCACACTTTTATTCAAAAAATCGAGGTACAGTAATCCCCTGAAAATGGTCTGCTAAAGCTAGTTGGGTCCAAGCCTGTGGGCAACAACCACTTGTTAACAAATTTTTCTGCAGGTGCCTAATTTGGTGGAGACTCACTACAACAGGCTCATCATTGGCTAACCTTTACCTTTAGAGCTTGCAACTCCACAGAACACACCTGAAAAAATTTTGTTCCAGAGGGGTGACAGCTATATAAAGGTTCGAGAAATTCATATCATTAATGCTATCATGTGGTGCAATTGATTTGAACATCCCCCACTGTTTTTTTCTACTGCATCATTCATGAACTAGAATACGTAATATAACCTCATAACAATCCTCTAATTTCCACATAATTTCATACTCTGGGAATGTTCTTCTCTTTCTTGGCAGGAATTCAAAAGTTTTTGATTGTAAATGGGTGGCAAATCCATTAAATATTTCACAGCTTGAATAATTGATTAAATATCAAAGATCTTCAAACTTTGCATTCAATAATCAAATCGGTTGTATTCAATAATCAAATCGGCAGGACACTTATTATATAGAAAAATGGATTTGTCATCAATTCCCTGATCACAATGCTTCAGAACCCTGCTGAGAAAAAATCGAATCTTTTATCACCATGGGATCCTGAAATTGTGTGAAAATAAGTGCCCAAGACATTATAATGCCATATTCCATTTTCCAGTGGATTAAGGAAGCTGCAGAAGGACAATGGAATTTGCAAGCTAGCCATTTAAGGGTGACTCATTCTAGAGAAAGAAAAATCAACAATTTATTTCATATCATATGATACAATGTGATACAATACAATACAATACAATACAATACAATACAATACAATACAATACAATACAATACAATACAATACAATACAATACAATACAATACAATACAATACAATACAATACAATACAATACAATACAATACAATACAATACAATACAATACAATACAATACAATACAATACAATACAATACAATACAATACAATACAATACAATACAATACAATACAATACAATAGAATACAATACAATACAATACAATACAATACAATACAAAACAATACAATACAATACAATACAATACAATACAATACAATACAATACAATACAATACAATACCATACAATACAATACAATACAATACAATACAATACAATACAATACAATACAATACAATACAATACAATACAATACAATACAATACAATACAATACAATACAGTACAATACAATACAATACAATACAATACAATACAATACAATACAGTACAATACAATACAATACAATACAATACAATACAATACAATACAATACAATACAATACAATACAATACAATACAATACAATACAATACAATACAATACAATACAATACAATACAATACAATACAATACAATACAATACAATACAATACAATACAATACAATACAATACAATATAATACTGTAATATGATCCATCAAAAATATCTTCGATGTTCATGTAAGTTTGCTATTCTCATTTATTATTCTTACATATCAAGTTTTCGCCACCCATGAATTTTGTTTTTCTTCATTTTCACTTATACCCATGATTGATCTGTCCTTTGTCCATACTTTTACTGTTTAGTCTTTTGTGTGTTCAGTAGAGGTGACTGTCCCATCTAAAGTAAAATTCCAAACTCATGTGCCTCTCCTCTTTCTCCTGGGTAGGCTCATATCCCTCTCATAGGAAAATGGGTCATGAAATATATACCATCTGAGTTGTTCAGCCTTCCCTACTATCTGTGGGTGACCAACATTTTACATGGTGCTGACACCAGGATAGACAACAGCTGACCTGGTGATAGTGGACCAGACCTGGCCAGTGTTTTCATTATTGCTAAAAGAAGCTTCAGGAGCAGATGCTGGTCATCTTATTTGCATATGGTCCATATTATTATTCATATGTTATCCTTACGTTCGTCATCCCCATCTTCAAATTGAATCTGGTTATTTATCCTTTCGTTATTATTATGTCGTTGTATTGTTTGTCATACGCCTTATTTGATATAGCCGTTCCAAATGGACCTAGGTATAAGTACCAACAGAATCAATTTTTTTCAGCTTAAGAATCATCCTCTTGACGATCCTATTTATCAAATAATTTTCAATAACATTGGCATGGAAACTGGCTATTCTGACAAGGATAATGTCGTGTCTCAGCTCACTGATTATGTGACTGATAATTTAAGAACAGCTAGGAAAGGAATTACGCAGAGTATTGTTGATAATTTCATGTTTAAATTGAAAGAATCTCCTGATCCTGCTATGTTACAGGCTACGTCAAACAAGTCTGTGAGTTCGGAAGGTGTTCCAGAACTAGCTTCTATGCATCAGATGAGTCTTACTGTAAGTAATGTTCTAAGCAGGCTCACTGAATTATCGGGTTGTGTTGCTATGTTGAATGATTCACTTGTAGAGTTGAAATCTGATATTGAACCATGCTCATCGGCAATGAAAGAAAAAAAAGCAGAAACAATGAGGTAGATAAGTTGCAAAAAAGTATGGTAGAACTGGCTCGTAAAATTTCCTTTTCGAAGGAAAATTTTCAAATTAAACTTGGCAAACTAGTTTCTGAGATTGACGAGGTTAAGCAGAATTTCCAAGTATTGAAATGTTGCACATCACAGGATCTGGAAGAACTGTATTTTATGTCAGATCATTTAAAGAAGAATTTTCTCGAGAAAGGATGTGTGGAGGAGATGAAACTAAATTTTAATTCTTCCATCATAAAGTACAAACAAGGGTTGAACAATCTAGATGAAGCATGCGGTGAAACATTCATAAAACTACAACATAAAATGAGGACGATGGAGAAGGATTCGAACGAAAATTCGTCACAAATTCAAAAAGTTACTCATTTTATGGGTTTCTGTCCACAGATTTAACTGAAATTGGAAAATATTCCTACCTCGATAAAGTTCTAGAGAAAACTTAAGTGATGTTCGAACTAAATTTGAGAGTCAACTCAACTTTTCGCCCTAAGTAACCGGAAAAAATATAGACTTTGAATGTAAAGACGAGTATGAGCAAGTGCTTCAACCACTCAAGAAAGAGTATAAAAATTCATGCATACCCAGTCCATGTCCTTCATTATCGCGAAGAAGTCATTGCACTGAAAGACTAGAAAAGGAATTTAAGGTTCCACGTCAATTCAAAACTTGTGATGGAACATGTGCAGAAGATTTTCTTGAGTGGCTTGGAAAGCTAGAAAGAACTGCGTCGGTTTGTAATTGGTCTGTTGAGTATAAACATTGGCTTGTTGCATACATGTAATGGAGCCCTGAGGTCTGGGGGGGGGTTGGGCGACTTTTTTGGGGCGGGGGGTCAGTAATTCCAAAAATTTTGGGGGGAAGGGTCTCTCAAGGAAAAAAATTCGATTTTTTCACGAAAAAAGTCCTTTGAATAGTTCAAAAAATAGTCGTTTTTCACTTAAAAGACGGAAAAAATGTATCCATAGCGCGAAGCGCCAATAAATTTCACATTTTTTACCATTTTTCGTTCAATCATTGACATTTTTAATCAAAAAATTGACATTTTTCAGTATTTTTCCGACCAAAAGTGTGGGGGTCCCAACGGCTACCATATAGCTAGCCATTCGATTGGAAATTCCTGGGGGGCGGTCGCCCAATGGCTAGCCATATGGTCGACGATTTCTGGGGGGTTCCCATAGCACTTCCCCCCCCCCAATTACATGTATGGCTTGTTGTAAATCTTTAGTGAAGAGCCCATGCTCTTGACTCTATAGATCTAGAACGTAGGAAAAATCGATCCAAACTTGAGAATGAATAGTTTTAAGTAAACTCTTTACCGATCAACACTTTGATCATTTGAGAAATGAGTTGTGAAGACACGTTCAGAAAATAGATGAACCTGTAATGGAGTTTTCTAGAGATTTTCGTGAAAAAGCACGTAAAGCCTACATCAATTAGAAACCAGGATTTGATGAATCTAAATTAGTTACTATGTACGTTGAAGCTATTGCGGATGAATCCTTAAGACTGGAAATTCTTATACAGCGATGTTTTTCTCTTGATGATGACATTAATTTTGCTGAAAAGATCTCCTCACGTCAGTTGGCTAAAACAAAAGCGAGGTTCAGGAGCACCAAAAGTTTCCAATCATTTTCCACCATTAAATCCGACTCCAAACAGTTTCAATCAAATACAGAATTTGTCCCTTACGGTGCAAGAAAAATGCAGTGTAACGTACCTGCTTACGCAGTACTGTAAATATATAGCATACTGTATGTGATAAACATTTATTAAATATTATTCATTTTTGTATTTTATCGTCTCAAGGGTGTCTGGGATTCACACCCAAACATTCCTATAAAATTACGTGAAGTACTTAATTTTGATCCATTCACACCCCGGTAGCCCAATTAAGATGCCCCAATTAATTTTCACAAACGGCAGCTGGTCCCCTAGAACCTACACTAAACCATACGTTCCACGGCTACTGTAATCATCCGTAAAAATCGTAAACATTACCTGCACACAGTAAAATAAGTAGAAGCCCCGCCAGACAGTAGTCTCAAGTGCAACAGTAGCGACGGCCCCACAAAACATGTGTTTTCAGAGAAACAGATACAGGAAGCATGCACAGAAGCACAAAGGTGTGGCTAAGCCCACTGTAGGAAACAAGTGTTACACGAAAAGCATACCATACTAGAGAAGCGTTAAAAGGCGTGACTAAGTAAGCATGGAAAGCAAGGCAGGAAGCGGCGATTGGCGGAAGAAGATGGACAGAAGCACGACCTCCGGCGACGCCCAGGGAGTGGCCAAAAACGTCCTATAAAAAGAGAAGCAAAGTTTGATTTTATTAGTTATTGGATTATTGAATTCTTTGTTTCTCAAACCACGTTCGTTTCAGTTTTATATTTGCAAGCCGCCATTTTTACGAAAGCATTTAAACCGAGGCCTGTTCGTTATTTTTAAACCAAGGCCGCATTTTTCCTATTGTTGTGGATGTCTCAAAGCAGCTGTCGATTAGTATCGCATCACCCCTTATTGTGAATCGCCATCTCCCCCGCACCGTTTTGTTGCCCTAACGTCCATTTGGTTAAAGTAAAGTGCTTCACAAAATCTGGTCGTTACAGCAGCAAGATAAGTCTCCATACTTTAAAACTTCGAATGTCCATGCCGAAAATTGTGGTCAACAAAATAATAGAAAACCCCCCTCCTTTTGGTCTGTTATCATTGCAATCAGACAGGCCATCTCAAAAAGCATTGCCCTCAGCAAAACCGGACCCAAATGATGAACAACAAGGTTTTTTTCTAACCAGACCCAAATGATGAACAACAAGGCTTTTGCTGTGCTGCAGGAATCGCACAGGTTGGGGATGGATGCATCCCAGTTTCACTCGTTAATTTAAGTGATGAAGCAACGCGTTGCAGGAAATCGTTTTCGGCAGTTTGGGACCTTGGGAACACGGTTCTGTAGTTTATGGTCTAAGTCCGATATTTTTCCTTGACACAGCTGGGTTGTCAGGAGGTTACAGGAACAAAAGTTTCCTGGTTGTCCTCCATCTCCACAGGTACCAGTGGTAGAGCAGAATCAGTTTTTGAGTTCTAATGGTAGCTCTAGGCACAAGGTAGCAGCAGTAAAGGACGAAATCTCTTGGAGAGTTTTTAATGGAATATTTTCAGTTTCTGCTGCTGAAAGTTCGATTCTCAATGAAGAAGAAACGTCAGAATTGATTGGAGTATTGACAAACAATGCCGATTTGTTCATAGAAGCTACAGGCGAATGGGTTTGATTAAACATCAAATTGATACAGGAACAGAGTCCCCATCAGTTCAAGTGGTAAGGCGAATTCCCGAGTTACAGAGGAGAATCATTGATGAAGTCGAAAAAATGCCCAAACATGGAATCATTCGGCGTTTGACTAGTCCATATGGTGCAAATTTCGTTTTAGTTTAGAAAAAGACGGTATTTGGAGACCTTATATCGATTTTCGGTTGTTGAATGGGATCACAAAAAAGGACGTATACCCGCAATCAAGAATCGATGATACACTCGATTCATTGGGCACTGCCAAGATTTTTTCGGCTATCGATTTGTCACAAGGATATGTTGTGGGAAAACTGTGTTTGCCATACGAAAGGGTTATTTGGGTTTGTGGTAATGCCAATCGGTCTCTGTAATGCGCCATCGATTTTTCAGGGATTGATGGATCTCCTTTTAAGTTCCTTTTGTTGGAAATTTTGCATGGTCTACTTGGACGATATAATAATTTTTTCCAATAGTTTCGTCGAACATCTGAACCATCTTCAGACAGTTTTCGATCGTCTAAGAAGTGCAGGACTTGTTACGAAAGCCACTAAATGTCAATTCGGTAGGAAAACTGTACCATTCCTCGGTCAGATCATTTCACCTGAAAGCATTAGGCTTGATCCACACAAAATTGATGTCATAGTATATTGGCCTGTTTCTAAGGATAAGGATGAACTATCTTCGGTTCTTGGTTTTATACAGTATTATCGAAGATTTATTCCAAATTTTGCACAGAGAACTTCAACTCTGATCGACCTGAAAAAGGATAAAAAGGAATTCCTCTGGATTGATGAATGTACGCAAGCTTTCTCTATATTAAAGAAAGAAGCTCTTAATTATCCTACTTTACGATATCCTGATTTTTGTAAAAGATTCATAATTTATACTGACGCTTGCGAGAAGGGTATTGATGCTGTTTTAGCTCTAAATGATGAAGAAAGAGAGTGGGCCGTGGCATATGCGAGCAGAATATTATCTGAAACTGAGCTTAAATATCATATTTATGAAAAAGAAATTCTAGCTGTGTATTGGGCAATAGCAAACATTTTTCGACAGTACATTTTTGGCCGTGACTTCGATTTAGTTAGTAATAGCTCCACAGTTAAAGCACTGAAAAGTTACAATGGTATCAGTGGGAGAATTTTGAGATGGCAACAGGAACTAAATTCCTATAAATTTGCTTTATTTCATGGTAAGGGTCTGGTAGATTCTAATGCCAATGGATTATCGAGACATCCAGCTGGAGAACCATCTTCTCCCTCAGTCGAGGCAGAAAATGGATTGAATTTGAGTGATTTTGTGAGGACTGAACCAATTTCAAGATCTAATGCAAGTATGACTGAAAATTCAATCAGATCCAGCACAGCTGTTGCTCTTAATATTTTTAAAGTCACAATGAGTAATGCAGCTGAGATCACAAATGAATTGTTACTGGAAAAAGATATTCAGAAGTTCCATGAAGAATTTCCTAATAATTGGAGCATTGGTCAGTGGGAGGATGAATTCTGCGTAAATTTTTGTCGTTACCTCGCCTTAAATCAATCATCCAATGAGTCGAAATTAACCGAAGCTACTCTTCGAGAAGCTAAAATTTTCGTGTTAGCCGATGAAAATCAGCTTTATCAGCTTAAATTTTCTAATAATGAACTGTGGCAGCTCGTGTTACCTTTAAAACATTGTAAATTAATCTTAGAATATTACCACGATTTCCTCCTCGATTGTCAATTACTAATGATCAAAACCCTGAGCATGATTCAAGATAAGTATTGGTGGCCTCTCATGGGGATCTATGTTCAGAATTGGGTGAGAAGTTGCAAAATTTTCCAAGCAGTGAAGGAAAATAATTCGACTGAATGTCCGCTGAATAGTATCAAGTCTGGAAAAATGATCGACTTGATCGCTATAGACGTTCTGCAACTTCCAGAAACAGAATCTAAGAATAAGTAAGTGGTACTTTGCACAGAATATCTTTCACGATGGGTAGTAGCATGTGCCCTAGAAAATAGTCGGGCTGAGACGGTTGCACAATTTTTATTGTTGAAGGTGATTTTACACAGGGAAAACAATTCACTTCTAGTGTCATCGTAGAACTGTGTAAATTACTCGAAATTATAAAAATTATGACTGTTCCTTACCACCGTGAGACTGATGGTTTTTTTGAAAGATTTAATCGTACTTTAATCAGTATGTTAGCAGCCTGTGTTTTGCATTATGAAAAAGAATGGGACAAAATGTTGCAATAAGTAGTTTTTGCATACAATTGCTCAGTTCAGGTGTCGACTAATGCAACACCTTTCAAACTAATTTATGGCGGCGACCGTCAATTTCTTCTTGATCCAATGCTAAGAAGTTCTGTTGATCCAACTGTAAGCAGTCCATAGGATGTCAATATCATAAATGAACGTCTAGGTAAAGCCAGAAAAATTGCTGAACTAACTTTGGCGATATCTCAATAGAAACAAGAATCTTATTATGACAAGAAAACAGTTGTTATAGAATACGATGAAAAGAACCAATCTGAGTCATGAATAGCAGACGTGGAAAAGAAGTTGCAGGAAAACTGATTCCCCATTGTATAGGACCTCATGAAATAATTGCCAGGACTTCACTAGTAAACTATGTAATCAGGTTCTTTAATACTCAAGCGCCAGATCGCAAAGTCCATGCTAATCAGATTCGTCTGTAACTACAATCAAGAGGATGCAAATATTGAAAAGCAGACAGCAGACGCAAGTCTTGTAGCTGAGGAACTTCAAATAGTACAAAATAGAGATATCACATTTCAAAAAGCAATGCCTAGCATTATTGACGCTTATAATTTCACCAGGAGAGTTGTAACACCAAATGGAGGTCGAGTAAGAGACTGAGTCTAGCATCAATCGATAAAATTTGCAAATGTGGTATAGTTCTTTGCCCTGAGGAAACTGAAAATCAGTTTCCCATTGCCCAGATGATGAATTTGCTGTAAAATTATCCGGGAATGAAAAGATCATGCTCTTTACATCATATTGAATTTTCCCATTTTCAGCCAGACAGTTTGAACTACATTCAGTGACGAGGGGACTAAAAGCTGCTCAGGCTGAAGTCGAGAATTATTTAGAACAGTTAGCCATAAAAGATGATCAATTTTTAAGAAAGTGACTACAGAATATTGAATTTTAAGATCACTTCTTTTTTCAATTCCTATCGTTCCTGACAAACCACTGACCAACTGCAAAACTAAAATTTGAATTTTAAAGTCCAAAGATATTTTTAGAAAAATCCTTGACCAATGTGAAAATACCTTTCGCTGATGATACTTTTTGTCCAGAATGGATGAACTAGACGGAAAAGATACCCCCAAAATGGGTTCTCAGAGTATAGACGAGAGTTGAATCTGAAAGATCTGGAAACACAGCTAATTGAGAAAATGCATCTCAATTTGTTGGAGAGATTCAGAATTCTGACAGATTGGAATCCTGAAGACGGTACTTCATTATATCCAGAGCCGAAAAGTGACGAAATTTAAGAATCGACACAAATCCAAATCCGAGATTTACACAGGTATATCCTGAGGATTCTGAGGGTGATCCAGAATCCATTTCGCCAAAAAACTTGGTAAATGCCGTAACTACAAGGAGCATGGTGAAATATGGGGAAAGAAGGAATCAGGCTCAGGTCCAGCCTGATGGAAATCAGGGCCAAGTAATAGAAAACAAATGTAACCAGGAAAGAAGTAAGGAAAAGAGGGTTACCTGGTTGTATCTGGAAAAGGAACTGGAATTCACTTTGGCAGACCCCAAAGAAAGTGAGTTGCCAAAAGGGCTTATTAGAGATGACCTCATGGCCCTCTTGCAGAGAAAGGATGAGGTATTGAAACCCTACTTTGATAGATTAGGTCTAAACAGGACAACCAAGTATCACAGTGGATTTTATATCCAGAATGAAGTGTTATACCGCGAAGCCGGACAGGGATCGGATGATCAAGTGGCTGTCCCATCATGCCTAAGGGACAAAACTTTGCACCAGTACCATGGTGCCATAATGATGACTCATCAGGGGTTCAAAAGGACCCTTGCCATGATTAAGAAACGGTTCTGGTGGCCTGGAATTGAAAAGGATGTCAGGCACTGGATAAAGTTTTGTCCAGTATGTCAAATGGCTAATCAGGGAAACACTGAAATTCCACCACTGATACCTATTATTCCACAATGTCCCTTCGACATAGTATCAGTGGATATCGTGAGTATTTCTCCACTAAGTAAGAAGAGACCATATGTCATAGTCTTCCAGGACTATTTTACAAAGTGGGTTGAAGCTGAACTGACCCCAGATCAGTCAGCTAGCACTGTTGTAGATACCTTTCTACAAGCCATTGTATTTAGACACAGAACTCCATGGAAATTACTCAATGACAGAGGAGGTTGTTTTACCTCAGATCTCATGAAACAAATCTGCAAGTTGTTGAAGTGCCAAACATTAACACAACAGCTTACCATCCTCAAGGAAATGGTATGGTTGAAAGATTCAATCAGGCACTCATAAAGCAGCTCAGAAAAATGGCAATTGAAGAAAAAGACAACTGGTCACGATATTTAAGAGCCATGGTCTTTGCCTACAATGCTACGCCACACCCAGCAACAGGGCAATCCCCTTTTTCATTGCTTAGAGGTCACGAGGCAACCTTCCAGTTAAACTTGTTGAAAGCATATGATATTGTAATGCTGGACATCAATACAGAGGCTTACAAATTTGTGTTGACAAACCGCCTACTCAACTTGTACCAGGATATTGCAAAAAATATCCAGAGTGCTGCCTAGAAATCGAAGAAATACTTCGACAAAAAGTCCAAAAAACATAAGTTCAAAGAAAAGGACTGGGTTCTGCTCAAAGTAGACAAGCAGAAAAAATTAGAACTACCATGGTCCGGTCCATTCATAATTACGAACATTTCGCGAGCAGTGGAAAATTTTGTCACCATTGTTCATTGGGAACACCCACTAAATTGTCAAATTGTTCCAATGAGTAGGTTGAAACATTTTCATTGCGAGATCACTAGGGTCTTGCCGTGGATAGTGCGAGCCAATCAGGATGCACAATGGGAGGAAAATACATCATTTTCCAATATGGCGCAAACAGTTACGACTGGAGCCCAAATATAATTGTTTTCATTCTAAAATTCGCTCAAGGCAAATCTCTGCGCAATTTTGCACAGATTTTTTTTATTTTTTGTGTGTTTATCGTGTGTGCAAGTGCTAAATTTTTAAATTATTTTGTAAAATCTTGTAATATTTATTGTGTTTAAGTAGTATTCCCAATTATTTTGTAAATTTTTTCATATTTCTCAGACTTTGGGAAAAATTCTTCGGAATTTTAGACCAAAGTGACAACTCAAAACATTTTGGATATTTTTCAAAAAATTATAACTTTCAAATTTTTCTTTTTTCTAAAACAAATTATCGCTGCCCCGCTTATCTGAATTCAATACTTCCATCTGAAGGAAGAAGTAAACCATTTCCCAAATCGCACATAAAAAAGAAACTATCAGAACTGCTAAATTATACTTTTTCAGCATTCAGAAAATTTAGAAAAAATTTTAAATTTTATCATTCCAAAGGAAGAAATTTTTGTAATTGAAAATAGGAAAAGGCGCATGGAACCACCAACAAGCTTGGATGTGCGAGTGGTTGCACACAGAGCACCACATAGAGTACCCAAGGCCCTAACACTGGCAGAACATCCAGTTTTTCTTTATTGACAGTAAGTTTCGAACTTAATTGTATCAAACTTTTGGATATTGCAGGAAATGCCCAGAAGTCACTGGAAGAATAACTTGGCGCCCCAAAGGGCAGATGAGGTTAGGACTTAGAGGTAACGAAAAATGGGAGTACCAAGAATTGGAAACTCATAGCCAGTCAAGGAAGTTCCAAACATGGAAATAAACCTGATATTGGTGAGAGTTAGACCTATCAAGGAAAATCTAGAACCTTGGGTTCAGCCGGTTCAATTTTTAATTATCAAAATTCATCAAAAAATTAATGATTTTCAAGTCAAATTATATCACTTTTTGATATCAAAATCATAAAAATTTATCAATCTCGAGCACTATAAAAATTGTAAATGCTGAGCACCACAAATGGAGCATAGTTGGTCACTCAAGCGGCTGATCAGAGATTGGTGTCCAATCAAGTGGCGGACAATCAGATCATGTCTACCCTCCCCAACATATAGAGGTAGCAAAGGTAAGATTTGGTAAGGTGTTAGTTGCCCACCAGCTCAATGTCTATATATCAGTGGCTCACCTAACACAAGCCTGCACTAATTTATTTTTATCCGAAATCTAACCCACTTGGTGTAGTGGTGTTGGGGTACTATAGACCTTAAATAGATGCTGAAAAAGGGGAATAAGTAACCAAACTTATAGTATCTTTAAATATTTAGATTATGACATCAAAAGGATCGTCAGAGTCCACGAACTGGATCAATGGTTCAAAGCCGCTTTTGGATACTGGCCAGCTAACCCCAAGGAACCAGTCCTGATAGACTTCAGGCCAAGATTCAAGAACAGAAAAGACTGGTGCAGCAGGAATTCCTGCGCCAGAGGGCATTGCAGAAAAGGTTGAAGGAGCAGTCATATGCTGATGACAGCTCAGATTCAGCTATAGTAGCAACAGATCTGATGAAGAGGGGAAAAATTTGTCAGGAAGGAATCCCCGGAGAATATTCTCCTGAGAAGGTTCAGCAGATTTTGGCTGAAGGAATGTCAGAGAAATTCATCTGCCACCTAGGCAGATCAAAGGTAAGACACTGACAAAGATTAAGCAAGGCAGGAGCACATATGCTAGCAGATGAACAACAGCCCCAATGAACGACCATGCCCAGCTCAGAAAATGAAGCCTATGACACGGCTGAAGAGACCACAACCCCAGAGATATTGACAATGCAAAAGTCGAAAATGGAGACTTCAAAGAGTCAAACGAAAACAAAGACCTCCAACAGTCAAACAAAATCAGACAAGTCAGCAATATCCGCTGCTTCGTACACTCAGAGGCAAATGGTATCCAAAACTGGCAGAGAAGTTAGTACATCTTCTGGCAAAACTAAGTCCGTTTCCACAAGCTATACCACCTAGAGTAAGAAACTGGTGGGAAGCATGTTGGTAAAGCCCAATTTTGAATTGGAGGAAAAATTGATCAAAAAGGTCAAATGGAATGTGGTAGTTAATAGACCCGCAAGGGAACCACAACAATATGTCACTTCTGGTCAATTAGCAGAGACTTGGATTGATTATTGGGAGTGGCAAAGGGAACAGAGGCAAATGATTGGTCTGATCTCATTCAAAAACCCAGAGGTCGCCAATTATTTTGCCTTTGACCGCCAAGAACGGCCAATAGTTAATAGAATGGTCAATGATGCCATGGCCGAAATTTATGATAATTACCGCCAACAATTCCAAATGCAAGGTGGTTTTATGTTTGACAGAGAACACGAACGTGAGGAAAATTGGGAATGGATAATTTTAGCTCTTATTCCCAGGTGGCTCCAGGATTATGATGCTTCAGACGTCTTTAGGGCCATTAGGTACATGACCCTAATGATATTTTTGCAGTTAGATTTCACTTCAATCATGCCCACGGCAATTGTTAGATGGTATGCCCAGGCATGTTCATTTGCAAACAGACAACTAGTCATCCAAGCCCAGGGAAACTGGGTAGACAAATTCTACATTACAGCCTTCAATCAATATATTTTTAAGGGTTCGCAAAGGTTAAACCAAATGGGTGTGAAAAGGAAGGCACCAGACCATGATAAACTGCAGCCTGATAAATATCAGCACATGGATGCCAAGAGCCCAGGTAAGTTTAAAGTGGCTAGACTTCCATCGGCTAAGAAACAACAGCCGATGATGCAGCAACCATCAACCTCGACCAGCCAGAGGTCGTATAGTGGAGCTGCTAGTTTCTCATACAAAAGTCCACTTTCTTATTCTCAATCAACATTATCAAAATCTTTAAATTCAACTTTTGGACAAGAAAAACAACAGTATAGTGGTTCCACTAGCAGTGGCTCAGCATGGAGACAACAGGGGAGAGACGATGTATTCTCAAACCCTGCCCCATACTGGGGTAGACCAGGGTATGGCAGAGGTCGAGTCAGAGGAGGCTTCCGAGGGCCCCCTCAGCAACCCTGCAGAGGCCGGGGAAACTGGCTACACCAAGGCCAAGACCAGGATGCGCAATTTCATAATCCAAATTTCGAACCGCTTGGTAGATGCAGTGAAGGCCAACAAGGCCAGAACCAAGGCCAAGACAGAGGTCAAACCTGAGGCCAAGGCCAGAGGGGTTACTATCCATGAAGGCCTCAAGGAGGCTATAGACCGGGGGCGGCAGCAGTAAAAAGCCACATAATTTTGGCCCAAAATTATCTTTTTCATACAAATTTTTACTAATTTCATAAAATACAAAATCCAAAAACACTAATAAAATTACAAAAAACCCAAAAAATCATAGAGTCACATAATCCAAAAACTTTATTTAAATTTCAGTGCTGCTGGCCAACAAAAAATTCTTTTTTCAAAAACCAGTGCGAAAAGCAACCGAAAAATCATTTTCAAATTTTTGCCACAATTTTGCTCAATTTTTAGCGCATTTTAAAATTTTGTAATACTCGTACATTCCAGTGTCATCTTTATTGTATCGTAAATATAATTTGTATTTTAGTTTATTTCAGAAAAAATATATAGAGACACAGGAAAGAGATTTGCATGTCATTAGACCATCGACCAACAATTTGCCACAACATGCAGACCGCACAACCGAACCCAAAATCGACCCAATTCAGCGCCAACGGCAACATCACACTCCTTAGGACAGGAGGTATTCCATCAAAGCAGAAATGGGCGTCACTTGCCAGCCATTGCAGCAAAATCCTTGGTATTCATTGTGTCCATCAACCATTACGGGAGTCCGAGCTAGACAGACGGGAAAACTGGGAGTCCGCCGGATGATGGTAGACTTTTTGGATATTTTTCTGATGCCGGGGTAACCCAGCCAAAAGTTTTTTTTCTACCTCCGGTAGGTCAGTTTCCACGCATGGGGGATGTTGGGCACCCTGTTGATGGCAAGTTGCATCGGGAAATCACCATGCAAATCAACCAATTGGACGACCAGTGGTGCAGACATTTGCATAGAAATGGAGCGCCACAGAAAGACCAAAAAAGTGATAGTGATTCCTTCATTGTCATTTTTTATAATATTTTCTATAGTTTATGCTGGCGTCCAATAAAGATTATCCCAGCAAACTGTATTTAAACTTACATAAATTATATAGTGGTATAGCCACATTTTTTTAATATACATCGGACATTATTTCTATATTTATTTATTATTCAGATCTGATCGACCAATTGGAGCGAAGGGCCAAAGGCCCAGGCGTCCACCTTTCAAGGGATCCTGCAGGTAAGTCTATCCCAGAGGGGATTCCTTGTCTCTTCTAGGAGACTACGAGAGCTCTGTGTATGGCCCCCCTCATTTAAAGTAAATTTATCTTTGTTGTTGCCAAGTCTGGGGAACTGGACTGTTGCACTTTCACTGAGGCTTAGCCAAGGGATTAGTTCTAAGAGATAAGTTCAGACCAGAATTAACGTTTCCTTAAACCCTTAAGGAAAGACCTGCACAACACTTTTAAAACCATTACTGTGTTAGACTCAAATTGGAAAACAAAAAAGGTTTACCAATTGGGGCCATTATTTGTGGATTTAAGTACTTATTATCTGGGTCCATCTTGGGTAAGTGTGGGACAGTAGGAAGCACATGCATTAAGGTCTATGCCTGGCTATCAAGAACAGGTAATGACCTGAGGGACACTAACCCCTCATTCATTCGAAATATAAGATTCGGGCCGAATTTCTACGTTCCCTGTATTACCCTGTATGCTTAACAAAATTCCAATCATGTTACATCATCGACTATACTTTATAACTGATAAAAAAATATTTTAAAAAAATCAAAAATTACGAAAAATAATAAAAAATTACGAAACATAATAAAATAATAATCAAGAAATAACAAAACTGGAAAATGTCAGTGTAGCATACTACTTTCATCTTATCCACCTAGGCATATGTACTATTGTGTATACACATTAGAATATATATGCATCATATCTATACATTTGCATGTATATGTTATTCAAACAAATTAACATGTTATATATATATGCATGTATAATATACATATGTGTACTATATACGTTTCAGTACTGGCATTTTCCAATTTATGATGAATAAATTATATTATAACTGCAGACATATATATGTTTAATGTATACACATATGTACAGTTTTATCACACATGGCATATATAACATCAATGTAATATACAATAACAAAATATGATTTCCTACGCATGCACCAGATTAATAATCATTGGCCACATACATGTTGTTGAAGTGAGACTTTGGTGGAAGTTGAGAAATGTAATAAATGAATTAGTATCAAAAATCGACCTAATCAGTCACTCGCTAATTCACCTAATCAGGCTGAAACCTTAGGTAGAATAAGTTTGCAACAGTTCAGTCAGTCTCAAAATCTACAAAGATCTCCTGCTTTCATTCCAAAGAACTGCAGAAGATTAAATAACTCTCTGAGCTCAAGTAACTTCAAATGCGGGGAAAACCTAGAAGTCAGGCCGAGAATTGAGTTGCAAATGTAGACTTGCACGCTGGGTGGCACTCCAGAAATCCGGGATCTAACCAGTAATCCACTAAATGTCCGGCGGGGGGACGTTGTATTTCGCACGGAAATTCTCCACAAAAATAATATAAACAATATTACAATAATTGGCCTACTGGCCCCCCGATTTTCTTTATTATAAAAATAAACAATAATCAAAGAATGACCAAAAACATAGACGACTGGCACTTTTATGCACAGTTTCTATGCAAATCGGCATCGATGCGATTTGTGTCGACTTTAGCTATTTCTTCGCAACCTGGAGATAGACTATGTCCATCCCGGACATCCCTCGAGCCTCAAAGCTAATCAATGGGAGGTTAAAAAGATTCATAATACGCGGCAATGACAATTTCCCAATCTTTTCAGGGCCTAATACAGTCAAAGCAGTTTTCTGAACCTTTTTGATCATTCATGCTCCATTGCGGAAAGCTTTCCGAACGACCACCCTCTTACGTCAAGTCTTTTTATCAGGCATACCGGAATGTCCAAAAGGCCGTCCAGGTGCGCTACCTATTGGTCTGGATGTTAAGGGATCGATGACTTCGCATTGGCTTGACTTTGTTGGCCTACCACCCTATCCAATTTGACCTGCACCAGGGCCGAGGGTCTTCGGTTGCAGACCTCCCGTGACCTTTCATTTTGTGCTATAGGCTGGACGCCAGGGACAGAACATTTATCTATCTATCTCTTTTGGGTTGCGTGTTTTGCCGTGAAGTCTCCGCCCTTTTTCCAACATTGCCCTAGTATTTTCCCTTATATCTAAATAATCTACAAAATATGTACATTAGTACGATTATCACAAAAAAAATCAAATATCCTGGGTGTATCGATTGAGCAAAAAAAAATAAAAAAAAAGAAAAAATAAGGTGAGATTATGACCGAGATTAAGTGAAAAAATAAATTTTTTACATGCCTGTTTTGGCTACATGAGGTACGAAAAGAAATAAAAAATTTAAAGCACGCAACAATTAAGAAAAATTTTTTTTTGTCTTTTGTATTTTGTATTTTTTTTTTGTATTTTTGTGGTTTTATACCTTCTTTGTATTTTGTATTTTTTATCCAAAATAAATGCGAAAACGATATTTTTTGGCCAAAAACCTTGCAGCTAAATTACTGTTGCAGCCCCCCGCCTCCTTGCGCCCCTCTGTGTGCTCCTCCACGACCTATGTAAGGCCTCCATACCCATTGGCCCTGCTGGCCACCTCTACCTTGCACCTGGGGTGCAGCACCTCTGCCATGCACCGCACCACGAGCACCCTGGTTAAGGTTGTGGAACTGATTTTGGCCTCGGCCATGGTTACCAGTTTTTTGCACCTTTCCTTGCATAATCGGGGCTACTTCCTGGCTTCCTTGGCCTTGACCCTGGCCTTGAGGTCTGGGAACCTTCAAAGTAGCACCAGTTTTTCCGTCTTGAGCTTTACTGAACTTAACAGAGCTTTGCAAGTCTGAACTGGCGCTCCTTTTGGCTCCCATCACTCGGACCTGGTGATGGCTACTGAGCATCACTGATCGAAAGGCCGTTTTGAATTCCAAGGGGGTATCCTGGCAGTCCAGTCATGTCCTCATCTAGCCCTTTGTCTTGCGATTCACCCTCAGCTGGCAGTCCCACTGCATCGCTGAAGATTTTGCTTTCCGATGTTTGGACTTCCTGACCAGAAAGGATCGGAAATTTAACTACACCTACCCCAGCTTGCTTTTTGTCTTCACCTTTCAGACTATCAGTCTTAGTGGGACTAATCTTGCCAGCTAGTTTGGTGACAATACCTTCACCCATTTTATAACTGAATGTGTGCTGAATTCCCGGTAAATCTGAGGCCAAAGGTCTATGGTCAAAGATCTTTTTAGGGAAGGCTATATTATACTCCCTATTTTCAGCCAATGACCCATAGATATCTCCAACCTTGTTGATTTTGGTTTGCCAGGTTACCCTATATCTTAATGAAGGCCTCCTTTGTGCTAGCTCGATATGGTAGAACCTAACATAATAATAGGGATTTGAGCTATAGCTCTTACTGTCCGTAGTTGTTGTGTCAGGACTACCAGGGATCGGCGCGCACGCATCCCCATCTTTCCATAACCTTAGCCTTATTGGCATAAATCCGAATCGATTCATCCAAACATATATTCCAGCACCTTTGCGGGGTACCTCATACTCTATGTTTGGAAGAGTTTTCGCCAACAAAAGATATTGGGACAACCTTTCGTCTGACTGCCAAGCCATTTCTTTTATTTTGCCCTGTAGCTCTGGGCTGAACGATGTAATGAACCTGTAACTAAACATTTCGGCCATTACAAAGTCCAGTTCCTTTCTGCTATGGGGCCAGTTCACGGGAAAGGCCAGCGGGACTAAGGCACAAGCGGCTTGCACTTCTGAAAACCACTTTTCCTCAAATGCCTTAGCATACTCCGCCAGCTGAGGCTTCCAGTGATCTTTGTCCAAATACCCCACTCCAGGATCAATGTCAATAGGCACATGAACCAGATGGTTTTTTAAGGCATCCAGTAGTGCTTGCTTTTGACGATCCTGGGGTAATTTGACAATTTTTCTCACCAAGTCTGTGAACCACACCAAGGATGCTGGCTGCGTAAGCTCATGATACTGCTTCCCTTGTGCCATTTCCTCCACCAACTCCAGACGCAACTTATCTTTGGCTGACAAGCACTGTTCAGGTCTAGTCATTTCGTCCTCATCGGGATCACTTGCTTCATCATAGGAATTGGGTTTTAATTTTTTACCTTGACGGTAAGCACCTGGGTAGATGCCCCGCCACAGCAAATTTTCTTTCCCTTTCCTAGGATTGCAAATATCCCAGTGGCAACGAAATTTAGGCCCTATTTCTTGCACTTGTGTGGCCTATCTTGCACACATTTCTTGGCGCATCATGTGGTAGGTGGCCTCAGGCTGCCTAACCACAATATCAGGTGTACCCACAAAGTTACGTAGTTTATAATCCGTAACTATATATGAGTAAAACTGATAAAATTTATGTGAGGGAATTTCAATTTGAGCCGGATCGACTATATCATGAGGAAAGTTAGTAACTCCCCCACATAGCTCAATCACGACCCATAGTGAAATGCCCCCATAAAAATTGCCAAAGAAAAGTACACGTCCATACCAGCGTACTGCAGTATCTCCTCGGGGACTCTTTCTTTGGCCACACTTTGCTTATTATGCAAAAGACTAAAATCAGTCTGGTGAGGACCAATATCAGCCAGATACATTTCGGCAAAAAGGCCTTTCAATTTCAATGTCTCAGGGCAGATTACTGCTTTCCTGTATTTAGTATTCTCGCTTCCCATGATCTGCTTTGCCATGATGCTTCGATCCTAGTATCTTCCAAGATTTCCATCCTTGATACTACATCTAATCGCGTCAGACAAATCGCCACTATCGGTGCTTTTTCTGCATCCTCGGACATTGATAATTGAAACTATGTCCTCCAAAATGGCGTAACCAACTAACAATGTCGCTGAGCATAAAAAGTGTAACAAAATGTTCCACTCTTGCTCTTGCAGCAACATCAAGTCGATTACCAACGTTTTACCATTTAGGTGGGTGAACGAATCTAATCTGGCAAACTGGTTGCCTTTTTCATTATCCATCCCCCACCTAAATAGTTTTTCGGCGTCCTCGCGGTTCACCTTCTCTACATTGAAGCCGACAATGTTCATGCCTCGGAAAGTGCTGCTTTCGAGGTGTTTTACCGCCCTTTCCACACTTCCCATGGGAACAGTTATTGGCTTGGTTGGGTTGGTCGGCCAGAACTTAAAAGTGGCAAAAAACCACCTTTCTAACTCCGCTATCCGCATTGCCTGACGGATGTTATGGTCTAAAAAATCCAGGAGAGATTTAAGGTTTTATTCAGATATACTCTACTACTCCTTTATGTGCATTTACGTGACTCTTTTTTCAACTCTTTAGATAACTTTACCCACTAATACTCTTTACCTTTGGGGAAACTCTAGCACCTTTGTGCAGAACACTGTTGAACTTTTGAACTTTTGGAATTTTGGAGCAGGAACTTGATTTTTAGCCTTTCTGGCCATTGGGTGTCCCTTTATAGAAACCAAAATTGATAGACAAAAATATGTGAAATTAGGTGTTTTTTCACTCTAACCCAACACACCTTTGCTACTCGATGAGCTCAATCGATCACAACCTTGATCTCGGCGACTAATTCCTGCTAATCCCTTTCTTCGCCGCTTTGCAGAAACCAGAGGGAGTGGAAATGACAAAAACCTACCCTAATCGGATCACCGAATTCGACCAAAGTCTTTTTGGGATCACCTAGGTTCGGCCCTTGCCACCCCTTTTTACCTAATTTTTTGTGTTTATTTCTCAACTCCCAGTTGGTAGCTCGTCTGAGAAAGGGCACAGAAATAGTCTTGCAAAACACCCCTGATGAGCGTAACCTCCGCTCATTATCTTACCTAACTAACAAGAATAAAAAATGGTTGCTTACTGTTGACCAAAAAATATCGATTATTCTGCCGCAGGTGCGGCTCTCCAAACTGGACTTTGTCGTCCGTCCCGTTGTAGGTATGAGTACACTCGTTCGGTGTACCCATTCGAAATGCTGGGCCCGTCTTCCTTGCACCAAAATATTTTTTAAAAATTTTTTAAACTGAATTTGCAGCTGTGAAAAGTAGACAGATGTATAAAACATTTACAGTCTATTCCCTTGCGGCTACAAATTACCTTACAGGAGGATTCTTCCATTCAAAATATTTTCGAAAAAGATTTGAAAATCAGAACAGAGTGCGGGACACGACTTTCAAAAGTTTTGAATGATTTGAAGTTGTTAACCAAGAAAGTGTAAAATAAAAAAATTTACGAAAACAGGTCTTCTGCTTTAGAAGCTATTCCCACGCTTTGTTAAAACACAATCCTACATGTCAAAAAATATTAAAACGGATTTTAACTGTTACAAAACACAATTGGAATAAATATTTATTAAATATACAAAATAAATACATGCAAATCGGCGGATTTTGCCACTACGAAACTACATCAGGCGTCCCTCTACTCTCCGCTAATTGCGAAGGTACAGTAAGACCGTACAATCGATTTTTTACATAGTTCTGCCATCGTGTAGTCTGGTAGCGAAAAATTTTCAGCCTACTTGCTGAAACCTTTTGCCGTAGCAAAAGATTATCATAACGTGCAATTTTTATGACATTATCTTCTAACCTGGAAACATCAGTTATAATGAAGGGTCTTTCCCAAGTTAAGCCTAGTTTCTTTTGCTTATCAATTTTAAGAAGTACCCAATCAATTTCTTTAAAAACCAAGGTTTTAATTTTCTTGGAATATCTTTTGCTAGCTTCCGCTGCTTTCTGGATATTTTCAGCAATAATACCATAAAGCCTGGTTAAGTGGTTGGTTAGGATGAATTTATATGCCTCATAATTCATGGGCATTACTATTTCAACGGCTTTTGAAAGATTCATCCCAAACTTTGCCTCATGGCCCCGTAACAACGCAAATGGTGATGCCTTCGTCACTGCATGTGGGGTTGCATTGTAGGCAAAGACCACTGATTTGAGATATCTTGGCCAGCTATCAGGTTCACCGATAGCTACTTTTCTCAGCTGTTTTATTAGAGTTTGGTTGAACCTCTCTACCATACCATTACCCTGAGGGTGGTAAGCAGTAGTGAAGATCTTCTTACACTCTAATAAATCACAAACTGATTTCATTAAATCCGAAGTAAAACAAGATCCATTGTCACTTAGGAGTTTCGTTGGTGTTCCATGCCTAAATATTATAGCTTCTAAGAATGCATTCACAACTGAGTTTGCTGATTGATCTGGGATCATTTCAGCTTCAACCCATTTTGTGAAATAGTCCAGAAAAACTATAACATAGGGCATTCTTTCTCCTAAAGGCGAAATTCCTACTATATCCACGAATACAATGTGGAATGGACCTTGTGGCACAATGGGTATCAACGGAGGAATGGATGGCTTTCCTCCAGTTGCCATTCAACAGACAATGCAGTATTTTATCTATTCCCTGACATCTTTTTCCATGCCAGGCCACCAATAATGCCTTTTCATGACACTCAGAGTTCTTTTGAAACCCTGGTGTGTCATTATTACAGCACCATGATGCTGATGCAGTACGGAGTCCCTGAGGTTTGCGGGTACGACCAATTGGTCTTCACTTTCTGCCTCAGTTTCCCTATACAATACACCATTTTCTTCGTAGAACCCAGTGTGATACTTCGTTGTGCTATTTGCACCTACTCTATCCCAGATTGGCTTTAAGCTTTCGTCTGCTTTTTGCAGTTTGCTCATCAAGTCATCTGGGATCAGGCCAATAGATATCTCTTTTTCACCTGATGTTCCTGGTTTATCAAATTCCTCCTCCTTTCTAGGGTATAACCACTGCACATTGTCTTGTTCCTTAGGTGTCACAGATTTATCAGTTTCCTGATTTTCTTTCTGCACCTTTTCCGAAACATGAGCTTTGCTTCGGGTTACTACCACTTCTACTCCTTTAGAATGGTCTCTTTTGTCCTGAGGACTAATTCGAGCATCCTCACCTTCCCCTTTATCCTTGTGGGATTTATTCTCCTCGGAGATGTTGTTCCTCTTGGCAACCAAGAAAATTTGTTGTTGTTCTTGTTCTTTTATTCCTTTGACATCAGCTTTGACATCAGGGGAAACAACAACTGATTTGAACATACTCTCCCACTTTGGCGGTGATTTCACCACATCCTCTGGCTCATCCTTTCTGGAGAGAAAGTCAGCTATAGCATTTTGTCTACCAGGCACGTATTCTAACTTGTGGTTGTATTGATTTATGATTGCATACCATGGTTTCAATTTGTCATTTGTTGTGGTATTGACTTTTATTGACAACAGTTGTCTGTGATCTTAATCAATACTTTCTGCCCCAATAAATAGTGCGGATAGATTTTGAAGCCATAGATAATCGGGAGGCACTCCCTTTCGGTTGCGCACCACTTTTTCTCGTCCTCTTTTAGCACGCGGCTATTATATGCTATGACCCACTTGTCATCTCCAGACTCTTGATACAGAACAGCCCCTAGTGCTGTTCCACTGGCATCGGTTTGCAGAATGAACTGGGCTGAGCCATCCATTACTGGGTACCTAAGAAATGGAACCAATACCAGTGCTTCCTTCAAAGCATTAAATGCTTTGTAATGATCCTCTGTGACGAGCCATTTATTCCTTTTCTTGGCTGTCAGCTTATACAAAGGTTCTGCCTGCTTTGCCAGGTGTGGTATAAATTTTTTACACCACTGGAGCATTCTGAGAAACCTTTGCATACGCTTGACTAAGTCTGGGAATTCAAACTCTTTTATAGCTTGCACTTTTTTTTGGATCGGGCGAAATTCCATTAGAATCCAAAATGTGACCAAGAAAATGAACTTTCTTTGGTAGGAATTCACATTTTTCCGGTTTAAGTGTAAGCTGGACTCATCTCAGAGCATCCAGGACCAATTTCAATTTTTCTACATGCTCCTCGAACATATTCGAGAACACTATGATATTGTCTATGTAAACTAGACATATCTTCCAAACATGAGGATTAAGAATTCTTTCCATCATCCTCTGGAACTCGGCTGGTGCATTTTTCAGTCGAAAGGGCATTACTTTGAACTGAAACAACCCTTCTTGACACGGGAAAGCAGTCTTTTCTTTACTGCCTTCTTCCATTGGCACTTGCCAATAACTGGACTTAAGGTCAAGAGTCATATAAAATTTTGCTCTCCCAAGGCAGTCCAGATAATCATATATTCTGGGTATTGGATATTGATCATCCTTTGTAACCTCGTTCAAGCCTCTAAAATCAACAACCCGCCTGAGTGACCCATCTTTCTTCCCTACTAGGAATAATGGCGTTGCCCAGGGCGATCTTGATGGC
This sequence comes from Romanomermis culicivorax, assembly GCA_963922205.1. NCBI lineage: Eukaryota > Metazoa > Nematoda > Enoplea > Mermithida > Mermithidae > Romanomermis > Romanomermis culicivorax. Next base: position 193,215 of record CAWUHX010000080.1, on the reverse strand, counting down.
TCTATGACTCCTTTGTCCAGCATTTCCTGCACATGCTGTCTAATATATGGTCACTGTTCAATGACAGCTTTGTAGTTATGCTTCGCGTCAGGGCTAGCATCACCTGTATCAATTCTACAAGTAAGATGGGGAGTAGTTGTCAGAGGATCATGAGGTAGGCTAAATACATCCCGGTATTTCACGAGTTGCCATATCGCCATCTCTTTCTGTTCCTCCGAAACCGTAGCTTTAGAGGTCATTTTGTACTATGCTTCCAGAAACACAACTCCATTGAATTTTGATTCTTTGGCATCGAAAATACCCTCTAGGCTATCTTCTCCACAATTTCTAGCTTGCAAAATTGATACACTTGATTCTCTCCAAAATACAGAGTTATAGTAGCCAAGAACTTGATTAGGTTGTATCAGGCAACCGGAACCGGTATTATTGGAGATCATCAATACAAAGTCTTCCTTTGAACCATCAACTATAGTATCATCTATTCTGAATCTCGTTTCTGAATCATCTCCTTCTATGATGATTCCATTTATCCTATTTGCTGAGGATTTGTTCCACAATGTACTTTTCAGTAGCTTTCAGTAGCTGAAATTCTATTACATGCCACTACTGGAACTAGGTCTTCCAGCTGCTGGATTGCCGAACTTTGATCTTCTTCAATAGAATTCTTCTGTATTGATTCTGCTATCATCAAATTATGCGTCCCAACTATTGGAATCACTTTCTTATCAGATGTTAACAAATCAGTACTTTTCTTTACACCCATCATGGTCATTGAACCTTTTCCAAAATCTATTACTGTGTTGACTTCGGGATGCGCTAGGAAGTCTGTTCCCAATATTAAATCTTCTGCGGACCCTTGTATTATGATAGCTTTAACCGGAAAATGGCCATAATCACATTCCATTTGAAACTGAATGTAACCATGTGCACTGACTACTTTACCATTGGTGACAGTGACTTTTAGGATCTTAGGGTAAGCTGTATACTCCAGTCCAAGTGATTTTTTCAAGAAATCACCCGACATTAGCAAACACTGAGCTCCCGTGTCAATCAGTGCCTTTGCAGTAGTAGAACACACAGTTACTCTGATGTGAAATGGCTGCGTTCTAGGGTATTTTGCTAACATCTCCAGTTCCTCTGCAGTCGCCTTTCTACCATACTCGGCACTGCATTCCATTTATGGCACACTCTCTTCTTTCTCCATGGCGCAATTATGCAAGTGACACAACTTCATCTCCATCATTGGTTCTTGCTGTACACTATTGACACCACTAGTCAGCGGTTGGTCTGTCTCCCGGGAGGCTTGCTACAGACTAACTACCTTTTGCGGAACCAACAGGGTATTTGAACTCTGATTTGCAATTACTGGTTGTTGATCCATTAGATTTGGTCCTGGTAACATCAGCTGGGTGGTAGCCTGTAACAATCTCATCTGCTTCCCGAGCTTCTTCAACTTTACGTATTCCTGGAACTTGGCATATTCTTGCAAATTTTCCACCTCGTCGTCAGGACACGAAACTTGATAAGCTCCTCTTTCACCTTCGTTACCAAAACCTCCTCTACTTCCTCCATATTTTCCTCTGAAATTACCTCTGAAATTTCCTCTACCTCAGAAATTTCCAAAACTTTCTCTACGATTTCCTCTTCCAAAGCCTCTTCCACTATTTCCACCCCTTCCACGATTTTGTAGACCTTAAAAAAAATTCAAGGTTCTACAGTCAATCATGTTGTGGGTGTTATTTTCATGGTAAGTACACCATTTTCACTGCTGAACCTCTTGTTGACTTTTCACTTTCGCTTTATCAATTTTTTGAGTTGAAGCAGTTATGGCTTCCTCTTGAGCTTTGGTCGAGTTCCTAATCTCTTCATAACATTGTGCCATTTTGATAAATTCTTTAGATAAAGCCACCATGAGGGAGTCCTTTTTTTGGTCCTCAACAAGCTGTTGCCGAGGCATTATGGCCTGTTGCGGAGGTACTTCAAGTACTTCATCATCTGCTATATCTATCAATTGATTCTGCGAAGATTGCATTGGAGTTTGCCTTTCTGTGTTTGGTCTTCTAAAGTCCTTATTGCGCTTTTGGGTGCTTTCATAAGGCCTTTGGATTACATTCACATCGGCTTGCTGCTCCTCAGCAATTTCCATTTGTGCCATATTTATCTTCATGGGCTGCTCTCTTGGCCCAAATGTTCTAATCGCATTCCTGTACTTTAACTCTATCTCATAGACTGCCTGTGAAAGATCATACTAATTTTTGAATTTTGCTGTGTCTTTCCACAGTTCTAGTTGATAAGTTAAAAAACTTCTATAGAAAAAGGTTTCAATGATTACTTTATTTTTAAACTCTTTTGTTTCACTATGGTAAACTAGATTCACATGTGCTCTATCCCTTTTTTAAAACTTGGTTGCTGCTTCATCGGGTTCTTGTTTGATATCCAATAAATCTCATTTGAGCATGTCCAGGTTACAGTCAGGAGCACAATAATTCAAAATCTTGTCTCGGGCTCCCCTATATTCTGTTGACTCTTCAACCAATTCTTTCGGCAAATCCCTTGACAAATGGGTTAATGCTTCTAGCTTCACCTCATTGGGAGTATTCTTTCGAAACTCACCTTCTAGCTCCACTAGAAAAGCAAGAACCTGTCTACTTGGCATATCAGATTGCAGTAATTTCGGTTTGATTGCCCTTTCAATGTCATAGACAGTTGGGCCTACTTGAGCTGGATTGACCCATAAAGCTGGATCAATCGGGATCATTGTAGGCATAACCTGCTGCCTGAAATTTGGGGTCTCTCCCCTAATACAACTGCTTTGTTGTGATACAGTTGGATTTATCAGACTCGGGTTTTTTACCCCTTCGTCAAAACCACAACTGCTCACTCTCTGCTCCACTCTTGAGGTAGTGGGCAAATGAGGCATATACTGCTCTTTTGGACCGAGACTTGACTTTTGGTCTTTCCGTCTACAGTCTTGCTGAAGAGTGATACCATCATTTTGCCATGCTAACTCTTCCTGGGCCTGCTCAAACTTCAATGCACCACCTTGTTCCAAACAACCAGCATTTCTTTGCCTTGGTTCATTTGCCTTACTGGCCTTCTGTGAACCATTATTAGCAATGTTGGTGAATATGCTATCATAAACATCTAACCTGTTCATGATTTGGTCCAGCTTGTCCTCCAATGAGCTCTTTCGAGGATTTTTGCGATGTTCCTCCTGCTTGTTATCCCAATATAATCGATGGTAAGTATCAAATAACTGGGCGGGTTTATTTGTTGGCTGGCGCTGCTGTTGATCCAATACCCGAATGTTCATCTTCGGTAATGGACGTGCCGGTCCCGTAATAGGCGGTTGTGAAAATTCGCCTCTCTTCGGGAGGTTCGTCGACGACGGAATTTTAAATATTTGATCTTTGTTTGACGATAATATGGCATCATTGTCCTCCCTTTGGACAGCTGACGAGGTTGTAGGTCGATTGCCTTAATTTTCCACCGATAAAGGCCTATGATCTGAGCAATTATTCTCTTCAGCTGAAGTTTCCACTGAAGTTAGGACAATTAGCTTTTCTGTATCACGGGCCTTTTTTCCCGGCGGTGTTCTGGGAAAACCCAAATTCTTGAGGCCACCTAGGTTGTCTTTACTCATTTTGAAGCCTCCCAATTCTCTATAAAAGTCGATAGGTTTTTTGACTCCTCGAGTTTGCCTCTGATTTTCCATATTTTTGAGTGTCAGAAGCCACCACTTGTTGAAATGAGACTTTGGTGGAGGTTGAGAAATGTAATAAATGAATTAGTATCAAAAATAGACCTAATCAGTCACTCGCTAATTCACCTAATCAGGCCGAAACCTTAGGTAGAATAAGTTTGCAACAGTTTGGTCAGTCTCAAAATGAACAAAGATCTCCTGCTTTCCTTCCAAAGAACTGCAGAAGATTAAATAACTCTCTGAGCTCAAGTAACTTCAAATGGGGGGCAAACTTAGAAGTCAGGCCGAGAATTGAATTGCAGATGTAGACTTGCATGCTGGGTGGCACTCCAGAAATCCGGGGTCTAACCTGTGTTCCCTCAGCTGCGAGTAATCCACTAAATGTCCGGCCGGGGGACATTGTATTTCGGGCAGAAATTCTCCACAAAAATAGTATAAACAATATTACAATAAATGGTCTACTGGCCCGCAGCCAATTTTCTTCATTATAAAAATAAAAAATAATCAAAGAATGACCAAAAACATAGATGACCGGCACTTTTATGCACGGTGTCTATGCAAATCAGCGTCAACGCGATTTTGGCTATTTCTTCGCAACCTGGAGATAGACTATGTCCATAACCGACATGTAGCGGAGCCCCGAGGTCTGGGGGGTTGGGTCACTTTTTTTGGGCTGGGGGTCAGTAATTCCCAAATTTTTGGGGGGAGGGGTCTCTGAAGGAAAAAAATTCGGTTTTTTCACGAAAAAGTACGGAAAACAGTCCCAAAAATAGTAATTTTTGTCTTAAAAATGATAAAAAATGTATTTATGACGTGAAGCGCCGAAAAAATTGACGTTTTTAACCATTTTTTGTTCAAAAATTGACATTTTTCATCAAAAAATTGACATTTTTTCGACCAAAAGTATGGGGATTCCTAGGGTTACCCTTTGGTTAGCCATAGGATTGGAAAATCCTGGGGGACAGTCGCCCAATGGCTAGCCATATGGTCGACGATTTCCGGGGGGGGGTTCCTATAGCACTTCCCCCTCCCCCAAAAACGTGTATGGTTGGCCAAAATATTTATAGCTGGCTGGAGTCAGCAACATGAAAAATTCCATTATACAATTCCTATTTGGTACATGGTGCACATGAATAATATGAAATTAATTGCAGAAGAAAAGATTATAATATAATTTTATTTATACTGATTAAAATCATAATATTTCAAAATTTAAGCTATAATCACACATATATAAAACAAAGGGTGCAGTCTGGTAAGAGTGAACTGTAATGATGTCAGTAGGCATAACTATTGCAGCTGGCTAATGTATCGTATATTTTGTGCATAGAATTCAATGTCATGAATTTGATAATGTTGTAAAATTTGAATCCTTATGCCTCATATAATCAGCATATTTTTGGAAAAACGTTCATACTTTTTTAGCAGTTTTTTAGTCCGAGTCCCATTAGTATTCATGCAAATGAAAAGAAATATTTCTTTTGCACAGTTAGCACGGTTGATGAATGTTATATTGTCAGTTAAATCAAACTAACGTGTGAATTTGTCAACTTTGATAGAATGCTTTTATTGTATTAACTCATGCAATAATGCTTAATACTTGTACTTCTAAAAGGAATAAAACTCTTATCTGATTCTAATTAAATCAGTTCATTCTTACATTATTCACTTGATTAGTTGGCCCAAAAGTCAATATGATGTAGTCAGTTTGACAGTAATACTTTTTTGAATCGCTGAAGTTGCATTCTGTATGGATAAAAGTCAAGATATTTTCTTTGTATCGGGAATTGCACTGCAACTTGAATTCAGGTTTTCAATTGATTTTTTCAGAAAACATATTTTTTCAGAAAATGAACTATTACAGACTTGCCTAAACTTCAGCATTTGTCAAAGCTGATGTTTTCCTATTAGCCAAATAATTTCCAGGAAATTAAAACCGAAGCAAATCCAGATTCGAGCCACAATCATTCACTATGCAAAAGTCACAAAGAAAATGAGGATACTGATGAGGTTATTTGTGAAAATTATGATTTTTGATTTTTCATCGCATTTTTGTGGTATCATTTACTCTCTTCTCAAATTCTTTCGAAAATTTCTTCCTTCCAGTCATTAGCACATATGCTAATTTCCAAAAATTTCCATTAGCATGGCTGTGGTATCATTAGCACCCTGCTACAAAACCGGTTTTTTAGGCCCTGCCAATTTTTTTGCTCAGAAAAGTGTGATAGTGCAGAAAAATTTATATACAAATCATAGTAAACTCGCTATAATTTCAACATTGCAAATTTTTCAAGCTTTCATTCATGTCAGTAATGAAAATACTGAAAATCTGCAGACAAATTTTGAAACCAGGAATCGATCAATTATTATATATGCATTCATCATGCAAATTCAAATTCATTAATCAGCTTGTTTTAATTAGGCTAAATTCTAATTAAAGTCAGAATATTTCAACTTCACTATTTTCAAATAAAAAATTTATTCTAAATTTCAACGAGCAGCCTGTTGTTATTAATGGGGGCTTTCCAGTGGTATAGGTTTCATTAAAAAGTAATATATAGTGACTATTAATCAAATCATAAAAAACTGGATTTCATTTGCTTTGTATGTTCATCATCTATCTGTCAAAGAAAACTTCCTCAATATTGGACAGATTGGAATAACATTGATATAAAAATGTAGAGGGTAATTGATGAATGCTGAATTATGTAAAAATTATTTCAAAGAAACTACAGCACTGATCTGATATCATAATTAAAAAATTTATTCAATTTTCCTATCTTTTTTGTACGTTGTTTTCCTTTTATGTCCCAGAAAAACTATCAGACAGAATTTTGTGGAAAATGTTATGAGTAATTTGTGCAAGTACTCCAGAGCTTTCCATTAGAACCTGTCTCACAAAAACTGAGAAATTTCCTTTGGGCAAAAATTCACCACGATTTATATACTTTGCATTAGGATGAGTCCTGCTGGCTTTCATGAGCATAAAATTATATATCCAATAATATTCCATCACACAAAATGATGACAAACAGCCATCATGTAAAATGAATTACATCACACGAGTTAAGGACCTCCAGCACTTGCAGCTTTCACCTCCAAATTTGTTCCAATCATTACGTCTTTATTGGTCAATTTCACTGTACTTTTGGCCCAAAATTGTTCTTCAGCTGAGCCATTAATTATGAAAAATAAAGCACTCAACAATTGCGCTAAACATCCAATACCAAACACCAAACGCCATTGTGACACATTCGTTGAGTCTTCAACCAGATGGGCCACCAAATATGGCAAGCCAATCATACTGCCTGATGAAATGAATGTGAACCAGCCGGCCATGATTGCAGCATATTTCGGGGCTATGAGCACCTGGCTGGCCAAAAATCCTGGGCTCGTGGCGCCATAAAAAGATTGAGCCAGGATTATGAGTGCAGCAGCTATCGTGTTGTGAGAGCAATCAACGTATGTTGCGATGTACAGTAGAAGAGCAATGGAGAGCATACCCAAAGTATTGAAACCTGTAAGGAAAAAACACTAATGTTTACCTTGTATAATAATAGAAAGCATGGCTATAGAGATCTCAATTCTGTAAATTCAGCAAAAACATGGGTTCTTTGAGTTGCAATATCTAACAGTTTATAACCATTATAGGTGTGATATTTGGACTCCTTGGTTTTCTCCAGGAAGACCCTAGAACAAAATGAAATTGGGTTATCCATTCCTTGGGCTACTTGCTAGACTTTTTAGCTTGACCACACCCAACAGGGGTATACTACTGAGTGCAATTGTCAGTGAAGACCTCTATGATCTGATTAGTCAATTTGGCTATCTCAGCTACAGAATTGATGGCCAACAAATGAACTTTGAAAGTTTTTCCCCATACCTTTCATAACCAAAGTTCTATCCAATTTACAACTGTGCGTCAAATATTCGGCCCAAAAATTGAAACCCAAACGACAAAAAAATTCCAATAAACTCGGTATGCCAGTCACTAAGCCATTGGCGTGCATTTTGAAGCCTAAAATTTGATGGGCGTACCGAGGGAAATAATAGACTATGCAAGCGACACCATATGTGCCACTTGTTTCGCAAAATAAACAAGCCAAGGAAGCTTTAGAGCAAATGGCTTTGGACCATGGAAATGTGCTGATGGCAGCTTTTTTGTCTGGAAAAGTAAAAAATAGTGAGAGATCAATGAAGCATAAAAAAGAAAAATTTAAAAATGAAATTTAAAAATGAAATTTAAAAATGAAATTTAAAAATGAAATTTAAAAATGAAATTTAAAAATGAAATTTAAAAATGAAATTTAAAAATGAAATTTAAAAATGAAATTTAAAAATGAAATTTAAAAATGAAATTTAAAAATGAAATTTAAAAATGAAATTTAAAAATGAAATTTAAAAATGAAATTTAAAAATCAAATTTAAAAATCAAATTTAAAAATGAAATTTAAAAATGAAATTTAAAAATGAAATTTTAAAATGGAAACAAATTTTAAAAAATAAAAAATGAAAACTGAAAAGTACCTTCCAGATTGAAATCTCGGGTTGATACAATCTTCACTATTTCTTTTTTTGACACTTTTCCATGCTTCTCCGGGTCATTTGCACCGATTTTACACCACAAGGCACACCATAAAAGTCCCAAAACACCAGAAGACAAAAATCCGATGGGCCATCCACCAAATATCGACTTAAATGAACAAAATTTGGCCGCCAAAATATTCAATAAAAAATTGCTTAAATGTTGACTGGACAATGTGAAAATGAGTCTAGAACTCAGTTCTCCACTAGGTGACCAATGTGCCAAGAGGGCGCTGAAGCACGGTTGGGCGCCCAAAGTCAAGCCTTGGATAAGTCTGTGGAAAAAAACATTGCAAAATTTTCTTCAGGAAGTTTAACTTCAGTTAACTGAAACTGAACAAGATTGACTACAAGAACTCAAACTAATAATATTGTTATTTTTCAAGGTAACGCTTCCGATGGTACAAAATAGGAAACTTCTAATGCTGCTATCTCCTGTGAAAATGTGAAAACCTTGAATTTACAGAAGTCACATCTGAGTTAGACTAGAAGTAGAGTTCAACGGTTTATCAGCTGTGCTTGACGTTATTCACTGCATGTAAACTTAAAGTGTAAAATGTTCATGATGAAGTGGTGTGCAAATGCTAACTATGAAAAATTTGTACTCAAACTACAGTTAACCAAAAGTTAAATTTGTTGAGGCGACCTTTTCCCGCTACTCGGGGCTTCAGTAAAAGTTAGGCTCGGTCTGGGACATGAACCCGGGACCTTGCGGCTACCGTCCGCACGCTCTAACCAACTGAGCCAAACAAGCAGCAGGAAAGACGCTCTTTTTTTCGTAGTTTTTTTCGTAGACAATTCTTAGTTGAGGTGGCTGCTTTGGCCACTCTCAACAAATTAGGATTGTGTATAATAACTAATGGATTGGACTTGTACCTAAAATCAAGTATTTGTTGTCACAAACTGGAATAAACATAATAGTATAAATGAGGTCAATCTAATTTCTGAGTTAACCAGATCAGTAACTTAGAGCAATACTAAAACCAATTAATAAATGACAAGATCAGCATTCTGAAGCAACTTGCAGATATATAGGCAATGTATAACAATTAACTTTGAGTGGAACTTCAGTAGGGGTAAACTACCAGATATATCAAGAGTTGATATGATCTAAATTATTTTTCACATAATTCATAAGGTAGTTTAATAGATGTTAACTATAAAGAAATAAATACTCAGAAATAATAAAAAAAAGTAAACTCCATTAGATTAGATGTTAACACTCAACTAATTTTATTTAGATGTAGATAGTTAACTAAGTTTAATTGGATATTGATAGTTTACTAACATTAATTGGATTAGGATGTTTAGATAATTTTAATTATATGTAGGTAGTTTACTAAAATTGATTAGATGTAGGTAGTTAAACAACCTTAAGTAGATATAAACTACTTTATTAGAAAATGCCCCAATGGGGCACAAAAAAATACTTACTTGGATGGTTGCCAAGCTAGAAAAAGGAGATTCGAGTCAAAGCTTCTAAAACCCCTGCCACTGAGACTCTGGATACCTCTGGCTGGCTTGTGGAAAAAAATCAATTGATCCGCCCTGCACTTTCTTCAAAATCTAAAAACATGTGAAAAAATAGGTTGAAACTGGAAATTTTTTTGGAAATCTATGTTTTGCTCTTCAACTACGCCCTCGAAGTTTCTTCCCGTGTATCTCTACCTCCAACCATATATTTACAGCTCTGAAATTTGGAGGGAGATGGTTACAGAAAGGGTAGACGATTTTTTTTGAGGCAAATATCCGGAAAAAATTTTTCATACAGGGAAAGACGTCGAATTTAAAAAATTTGGGGGTACATACTCCCCATATGACCCTCACACACGTGTGCTTCCAACAGCACAGAGCTTTTTCACTTAATTTACTGTAAATTAGACAGGAATCGACTATGGTTCGCACATAAAATCCAACCCATGTTTTTGGGAAAATACTACAGCATGAAGTCTTCTTAGAACTGATCAACTGTGTGCCAAGCATTAAAATTGTATCTATGAGAAAAAATCTGAGATTCAAAAATAGGATAGACACGAAAATGACATTTTCACTCAACAGGCACTGTAATGTATACTTTTTGTTCAATGTGACATACAATTCAAGGCAGAGGTTGAACAAACAGAACACATTAAGATTTCATGGCACAGAGTAGTGCAAGTTTGCCCATTACATTTATAGAGATAGAGATGAATAATTAGTGAATAGTGTTTCATATGTGAGTGCCTGATACAATTTCGTTTCATGTAAAATCGAACATCCATCCATATAGAGAAATGAGTTTGGCGATGATAATTATGTCAGAGTAGTATACATACATGCACAGCATAGAAAATCTGTTGGGGGTCAGCCAGGACAGGGGGTGGAATACAATTTTTTTTGTTCCTGATAATGAAAAAAGGTCTTAGAAAGGTCTTCTAACGTCCAAACAGCATATTTTCACAACTATATTAGTCAGATATGAGAAATAATTTGCTTAGACAGCACTTCTTGAAGTTTTAATGTTACTCCTTTGGGATCAAGTATGCTTTGTTTAGAAAAATTGTTAAACTGCAGCATCATTTCCATTTTTATGACGACTTTCTCTTCTCTCTTGCTCATTTTCTTTCGTCAACTTCTCAGTCATAGCTAGTTGAGTCAAATCTGCTGGGGGTTAATAAAAATCTTCCGAGGGTCAACCCCCCCCCCCGTTCATGTATGGTAGTATGTGCATGGCTAAATCAAAAACGTTTTAAAGGCATTTTTGTATGCTTTACCTTGTTGCCCGGTTTGCAGGTAGTGCAGAATGGCTGTAACCACGACTCGTATCTACTAAAAGTCTAACATCGAGCTCAAAGATAATCTCGCACAAGAAGGCAATCACTTCAATTTTCAGCGGTTGCACCAACATGTCAATGATATCAAGAGTTAGCTATAATCTCGACGTAATCAGGTAGAAGTTGAAAGAAACAAAATTACTATAATGTGCCAGACACTCACCTTTTTTCAGCTAGAGTTAGAGGCATATATTTTGATCATTGAAGACCTACAATGCTATATTGCTATTGGTCAAGTACTTCTCCACATTTGAGTGAAGTCTGCATATAAATTGCATGTAATTTTCATTCAGAAAAATTTTACTGTGGTTGATACAATGCTTTGGGAGGACAAAATGCAAGAAGGTGCTGAATATACTTTTCCACAGTCGAATTTTTTAAAGAGAAAGAAAGAAAACCCAAGATTACAAAAGTGGATTTTTCAAACTTTAACTCAAGTTCTTAAAAATCTAGTCCACTTTTTTTCTAGCATGGCAACTATCCAAGCAAGTATATTCTTTTTTCTGCCCCAGCGGAGCATTTTCTAATGAACTGGTCCACCTCTTTTTAGTGGGCCTCAACCATGCATAAGAAACCTCATAGAAGCTCTCTTAGAAGCACATTTAAGTTTTAAATTGGTCATCTTCATATCGAAAAAACAACAAAAAACAATCTTAAAACTACAAATTCTGGCTTTCGGTAAAAGTAAAAGATGTGTAAACTGCATAGTGAAATACGCTGTGTACAGAATTTAAGTGACTATATCTGTTGGATTCCCCATGGTCAAGAATTCTCAGCCTGAAAAAATCACAGACATACGTTTGTTGACACACAAGACAATTTTTCGTGTGACGTGACTGCATCCATCGAATTCTCTATAGTCGAAAACCCCTACCCGGAAAAATCGTAGAAATATATCTGTTGACACTCAAGATAACTTTTTGCGTAAACTGACCACATCTATTGAATTCCCTGCGGTCGAAAACTCCTTCCACTAAAAATTCACGAAAAAACATTTGTTTGCACGTGGGATAATTTTTTTGTGTGAAGTGTTCACGTCCCTTGCACTCCCTGTGGTCGAAAACCACTGGAAAATTCCACCCGAAAATAACGAAAACGAGCTTGCTTACACCTGGGATATGTTTTTGTGTAAAATGACTGCATCTATTGAATTTCCCGCAGTCGAAAACTCCTTGCAACAAAAAGTCGCCAAAATTCGCCGGTTTACATCCGGGATAATTTTGTTGTGCAAAGTGACTGCATCTATTGATTACCCAAGGGCCGAAAACCTCTCCTATCAAAAAAGTACATGAAAGCATTTGTTTACATTCATGATGATTTGTTTGTGTAAAGTTACCAATTGAAGTCCCAATAGTCGAAAACCTCTTCCCTAAAAAATCACGAAAATACGCTTGTTTACACCCAGGATAATTTTCGTGTGTAAGGTATCCCCATCCATTGACTCCCTCAAGGGTCAAAAATCTCCCCATCAAGAAAGTAGATGAAAGCTTCCGTTTACATGCATGATGATTTATTTATGTAAAGTGACCGCGTCCATTGAGTTACCCGTGGTCGAAAACCTGTTCCACCAAAAAATCCCGAAAATGCGCTTGTTTACACCCAGAAAAATTTTTTTGTGTAGAGCGACCGCATCGATTGAATTCCCAATAGCCGAAATCTCTTCCCCAACAAGACCATTGAAATACCTTAGTTTACACTCAGTATAATCAGATAACACTATTCCACTAAAAAATGTTTATTTGAACCCAAACGAACGGGATTTTGTCCAACTTTGGTCACTTATATAATTTTTCAAAAAATAAAAAAATTGTGTCGAGTGGATACTTCATAGAAGTAGTAAGGCCGGCCCGTATAGGTCGTACGCTTAAGGATACTCCTATCTTTTGTGTACGACCTATAATTTGTCACTTTTTTTCGATTTATAGGTCGTACAGTAAACATACACGTTTTGCTTTTGTCGGATTTACAGGTCGTACAGTAAACATATACGATTAATTTCTTCGTCGATTTATAGGTCGTACAGTAAACATATAAGTCGATTTATAGGTCGCACGGTTAAAAATGTATGTTCTAGAGTTACCGTAATTGTAGAATTACGGTAATTTTTTCGATTATGGTAATAAATGTGTTACTGTGCGTGGAAAAGGAAAATCAATGATGAACGTAAAAAGGAAAACTAAAATGAACAAAAAAATGGAAAAGAAATAAAAAGTGATTGAGTGTAAAAACGGCTTCCCCTCTGGGAAGAGGAAGCCCACAAAAATTTGCACCCCGGACCCCCTTTGTCAAAAGGGTGCCACCTGCAGGTGTAAAAATATTTCGGAGGTCCCATTTTCTGAACGATCGTTCAAGTCAACAAATGTCAGAACGGTCAATCTGGTCAGTAATGGTCTGTTTAATGAGTAAAATCTCGGGAGAGTCATTACGCGATGAAACATTATCCTTACGGGTGCATGCGTAAAAATTTTGATGTTCTGCCAAAAATGACCAAGAAGGTCTTTTATAAAAATGACCAGAGCGAGCTGGCCGTAAAAAGCATGTAGACAAATAAGGTCTTTTATAGAAAGATGACCAAACGAGCTGGTCGTAAAAAGCGTGTAGAAAATTTGGAGAGTTGACGTACGGTAAAGGATACAGATTTGGGAATTACCGTAATTGTAGAATTACGGTAATTTTTTCGATTATGGTAATAAATGTGTTACTGTGCGTGGAAAAGGAAAATCAATGATGAACGTAAAAAGGAAAACTAAAATGAACAAAAAAATGGAAAAGAAATAAAAAGTGATTGAGTGTAAAAACGGCTTCCCCTCTGGGAAGAGGAAGCCCACAAAAATTTGCACCCCGGACCCCCTTTGTCAAAAGGGTGCCACCTGCAGGTGTAAAAATATTTCGGAGGTCCCATTTTCTGAACGATCGTTCAAGTCAACAAATGTCAGAACGGTCAATCTGGTCAGTAATGGTCTGTTTAATGGGTAAAATCTCGAGAGAGTCATTACGAGATGAAACATTATCCTTACGGGTGCATGCGTAAAAATTTTGATGTTCTGCCAAAAATGACCAAGAAGGTCTTTTATAAAAATGACCAGAGCGAATTGGCCGTAAAAAGCATGTAGACAAAAAAAGGTCTTTTATAGAAAGAGGACCAAACGAGAGGGTCCTAAAAAAACGTACGGAAAATTTGACGACTTAAAAAAATCTTTACGTATCAAAAATTTTTAATTCAATGCAACATTCTATTTTATTATAAAACTTTTGAAACACTATTTTATTTTTGTTTATCACTAAAATATTGTAGTCTAAAAACAAAAATAATAACGTGAACAAAAAAAAAATGGAAAACATAAAAGAAAGAATTCATTTATAAAATTGACCCCCTCCGCCCACGGAGGAAGTCCTTCAAAAAACGCGCCCTCGGGCTCCAAAATAAGAGGTGCACCGTCTGCAGGTTCACAGAAAAGTGAAGTGGAAGCCCTGCATACTGAACGATCGTCCAAATTAGAACGGTCTTTTAGATCAGAATGCTTAATTCCACATATAAAAACTCTAAAAGTCTATAAAACTTGAAACATTATTCCTACGGGTTTATACTTATAAAGCCGTAAATGATCAAATTCTTTTATAGAAAAATGACCCAAAAGAGTGGGTATAAAGCGCATGTAGAAAAGTGAACAGTTGAGATGAAAAATATTCTAAATGTAAAAAATAATTGATACCTCAAAAATATTTGAAGAAAAGAAAAGAAAAAGAAAAAGAAAAAAGAAAAGAACTAAATCATCAATACATGAACGTTATTCTACGTATCGGAAATTAATACATTATATTAGATGATTTATGTAGGTAGATGCGGTTTTGTATACAGAGTGTTTCCCAGAGCAAACATAGAAAGGTTAGACAGGTGAAGCCATTTAGATCAAAAAACCAATTAGAAATGCTAGAAAAGGTCAAAGGTTCTATAAAACACGGTAGCAAGAGACGCTTTACCAAAATCATTAAGGTGGTGATTATTGTTATTTTGATAGTTTTCTAGAATAACCTAGAGCCTAAAACCTTTAAAGAGACGCAATACCAAAACAATTAAGATGGTGATTATTGTTATTTTGATAGAACCTTCAAAGAAAAACCGAAAAGATTCAACCAAAAAGCAGAAAAAACCGGAAAAGGTTCAATGAGGGTAAAGAGGTATAAATAGAAAAAATAGAAGAAGAAGAACCATTCTTATTTTTGTACTTGCGCGCGACACCCGAGACTACCAATGGAAGCCGTTTTCGTTACGTTTATTTCGACGTTGAGAGCCGCCTACGAGGCTTACGGTACATTGATTTTACAAATATTTTGAATTAAAAATTAATATGTATACTATTTCATTATTATTAATTTAGAGCCGTTTTTAACGACGGCCGACATTGACGCGTGGGCGTCCGTCTTCTGGGAGGAGGCCTCGACGGACTTCAAGAGCTGGTGGAAAAGCCAGCGAGGGGTTGAATATCCGGCTAGGCAGAAACCCTTTTGGGGTTTTATGAAACGTCTACGCCGGATGTTTGAAAACCCTTCGCTGGTCGACGGTCACCTAGCCTCGCACCTGTGGAATATCCTCCCCCCAGGTGCGAGGGCTGAATGGGAAAACGCCGACGGTCGCTACGTCGAGGAGAGGGTAAAACTAGCGCTGCCGCGTTTCTAGTAAGTTCAGATGTTATAGTTAAAACATGTAGTAGACATATAAATTTTATATTTAATGAGAGTAAAATTATTATAAGCTTTTACTACAACTGCAACATGTTACAGATTTCTAATTCATGTATATTAATGTATGGTATATAGCTGAGTTGTCTAAAACTTGACAAAGAACATTTCTAGAATATTCTAGAAGCTTTCAATTATTTACACGATTTATACGATAAAATTTTACGATAAAATAAAGGCTATTGATAGATCTTGTACCTATTACTTAGCAGTTAATTGATATATTAGAGTAAAAATTTTTGTTTAACTAAAATAGTTATTAAAATTTGTAAAAATTTTAGTGGATACGCGTGAAACTTTTAGCGTGGGGGTGCGACGGCGGCGGCGGCGGCGAAGGCGAGTGCATATATGTATATTTTATTTTGTTTTTAAATTTTGTATATATGTATAATTTATTCTATTTTGTTTTAAATTTTGTATATATATATATATTTTGTTTCAAATAAATTAAATTGAATTAAAATTAATAAAATTTTTTATTTATTGCGTTTAATAGTAAAGATAATTTCTTTAGAGTTCTACTATGAGTGTGTGTGTGTATGTGTCAACTTCGGGAATATAAAAAAGGGTTTACTGTAGTCAGATATTTAGAGATGTACGAGTAAACGATATGTAGAGAATATGCACAAACAGGTCTTAGGGTAAAAAGAACGTACAAGATAATTACGTAGCACTGTAGAATTAAAGGAGAAAATAAAGGAAAGGAGGAGTAATAAAAGGAAGTTCATTTATAATTAGGAATAAATTAAAAGAATATTTCTAAACAATACCTAAAGAGAAGGAGTGTATAAACAACAACTATAAGTGATTTTTTTATTATAAAAAAATGAGATGAAATGTACATATAAATATAACGTATTTAAATACTATAATCTGTAAAGGTTTCACGATTTTTATCAATCATTACGAGAGAGTCAAATTCTGCGTATATAAGTGCTTCAATACCACCATCTGGTATATCCTCTCCAAAATTCATCTGTAAACTAGTGGTTCCTTCACGTACGAGTTCCCAAAAATTACCATCCATACCGCAAGGAGTCAAATCAAAAACAAAAACCGTGTTATGCGTTGTAAAAGAATTTCGAGTAATTTCATTACCCTTGTTATCTGTACCGATTCCTACACCCTCAAATAATTGTACAAAAGTGCGCAAATATTTGTTTTCTTTAAAATTTAGCATATATGGTGTTGTAGGTAAGGTTGTAGTACCACTTGTTATTTTAATCTCGTTTAATCCGAAATGCTTAAAATTGAAGGGGCTTTGATTATAATCACCCCTAGCAGCCGAACCATCAACGAGCGCCACAACGAGACGACGAGGTAAAGGACCTGTGAACAATGAGTTCAGAGGAGCTGAGCGACGACTAGTTGTTATGTATAGACTTGTAACATGACATCGACGAATAGGGTATTTTGCAGCTGTATTTTGTAACATGGATTCAATAGCTAGATTGATATTATCCGCAACTTCAACTTTTTTAATAAATAAAGACATGCTTTTAACTTCGATTTTATAAGCTTCGTTGTCAGTAGATATAAATTTTTGCAAGCAAAAATCATCTCTATGTCTGTATAAATCAATTTTCAAAGTACATTGATTCAATAGAAAACGTTCTTGCATAAATAGATCGGCGTGTATAGGAGCCATTAATTCAACAACTGCACTATTTTTGAACATCTGAACTCTTTCCAAAGCACCCTTGTTTTTCTTTATATCGAGAACATCGCCATTTTCAAAAGCATAACCAGCAGCTGCAACATGTGTCGACTTAGCATCACGACCATAGTTCAATTCCGTTTCCAAATAAGATCTGTAAGCGTATCTATCCCCACTGAAATGTTAAAATGTTAAAATTAAAAAAGGTAAACATACATTTAATTATAAAACTTACCTGTCAGATATTAATTTTCCATTTAAGTACATCTTGATCTGTTTAAAAAATGTTTTCCCGATCAAATTAATTGGTGCTACAACATTTCCAGTAAGATTATTGTTGGCGTCTGCTGTTAAAGTGCAAGCAGCGCCATTAGCTTTCGTAATTCGAATAGTAAAATATATAAAATTTTTTGATAAGTCCAACATATATGAATCAGGTGAAATAACAAACTCGTAAGGTCCTTCATTAGTACAAGGATTTTGTAACTGAATTTCAGACCAAAAACTTCTACGAATAGCAACTTGCGTTGGAGGTACGGTAAATAAATCTAACTCCGTTTTACTACTAGGAGACGACGCAGCATCAATAAATTTACTCATTTTGAATAGATATCCTTGAAACCGACTACTCTACGTGGAGTCTTTTTTAAGAATGAGGAACGTCGTTTCAGGTGTTTACGTTTATGTTGTTTTTGATGTTGATGTTGTTGACGCTGACCATCATTTAACTTTTTATTGCTTTTTATATGTATCGTAGAATTTATATGTTTACGCTTCCCTAAACCTTTTCCTTTATGAATGCGCTCGCCCGTTTCGTGTAATAAGCTACCAGCTGCGTTTCGTCCATGCTCGGCAACACTTTCTTTAAAAGAACGACCTTCTACAACATCACCTGCAATTTTGGAACCTGCAGCAAGTGCATGCTTTCCTGCAGATTTTAACAAAGGCATAGCTAGACGCCACAAACTCTTAAAAAAATTACCAACTCCAGCTCCTTGATGTCTATAATAATACGGGTATGCTGCTCGAAAACCTTCTAAACTACCACCTAATTGAAATTGATTATCTTGAATACTATGTTGATAAATTTTGATCCAGTAATCAACGGTTTCAGGAATAAATACGGTATGCATATTTTGCTTTGAAAATTAAAAGGAACAACAACTAAATGAATTAATTAATTAAGAGCGTTTGCGAAAATTCAACCTGACGACAACGTGTCCAAATGCAAATGAATGAATGAGTAAATAAAAATTTGATACTATGCTTATAGGAATAAAGGAGTACGTCGCCGAAAATGTAATTTAACTATAACATTCCCAAACTGAAAGGGTATAAGCTCATTCATACTGTTTTTTATATTAATCTCGAGTACTGTAATTTCTTTCAATTGAATTGGTATATAGTGAGGTGTTTCATATAAACGACTCACATTATCTTTGTATTTTCCCTGAACATTTACTATACGTAAAAGCGGCGCTAAAGTATTTCCAACAATCTGATTTTCAATAATATTACAGTAAACATAAAAATTCTGTAAATCATTCAAATTTGGTGGTTGAATACCTAACATGTATAAATGATTAGTTCCAGGCTCGGCAAGAAAAACAGCTTTGGATGGTGGAATATGTGTGTTAGAATTTTTTGGAGGTTTCTCTCCAACAGTATATAAGTTAATATTCACAGCTCTATTTAAAAAATCATCAGCAGTTGCATAGGCCTCAGTATTGGTAGCGCCAAATCCGAGAAGCTCCATTAATCGTTTGCTTATTTCGATTTTACGTAAGATTGTACCACTTTTTATTTTCAAATTAACTAATCCTCTACTATGTTCATCGTATGAAAACATGATTTCCATGTTAGTTCCGGCAATAGCTGCTCCAACTTTTGCATTCAACTCTTCAATTAATTCAGATATGGTAAAGTAATGTTTTTCAAAAACTATTACTTTAATTTTTTTGACCTTATTTCCAACACCATCCGTAGTTAACGTTATTACATTATCTCCACCATGATTGGTAAATGTAGCCCAACTATAGGGGTATATTATTTCACTTAGTCCTACCTCCCAGCTTCCATCTAGTTTTAAACGGTAAGGTAGATGGGCTGAAAAATCAGAGGGTTTGTTTCCATTTTTGCTATTACTAGGTAATGTGATATAAAATTGATCTTCAAAGGTTGTCATTATTTATAATGTTGTTTGCTGTTGCTATAGGTACGGTCTTCAATGAATTAGATGACTGTAATACGGTCGGTACGGGGCTAGGTAATAAATATCCTATACAAGCGCACAAAAGACCAACCCACAATTGTGTATTATTATTGTAGAGAGATAAATTTATTATAGCTGTAATGACTACAATGTATATTAGTATGACCTGACTGAAGAAAACCACTTCGTTTCGAGGTAGACGTTTTCCAAAAAACTCCCAAACGCTAATGCGAGACGTTTCTGAATGCGTACTATTACTACTATCCATTTCAAAATAAAAAAGTTTTATTTAACAACTAAACACTCAGTTATAAATTTATAAAAAGGCGGAGCTACTAAAATAACCAATAAAATTATACAAAAATATGAAGGAGGCGGAGCTATCAAAGTGAAGTAAAATTTATATATAAATACATATAGAAGGAGTTAACTTTTTACAAACGTGTACATAATTTATTTCGCAAGTGACCTTTTACAGAAAATTTACAATGAAAAAACTTACAAATCAATCTATCATTATAAACAAAATTTGTGTTACTGAAACTTTTAAACATTTTATACATAGGAACATGTCGCACTTTATAATACAAAAAATATAAAGTATATATACCACAAACCCTACTATTAAAATTTTGTAAATGTTTCTTATTTGTATATATTATTAAAGCATTTTTGTTAATATAATTTATAAAAGCAGGAATAACTGGTGGTAAGCCATAAGAATCAAAATAATATACAGAGTTAGCATTATCAAAATACATAGCTATCCAATGACTTCCTTTTTGAAAAGATGTATCGGTGTTTGCAATTAAAGCCGCGGGTCTTTTAACTATCTTCGGTAGAGTATCGCAAGCAAAAACTCCTAAAAAATTTTGTGATAATAGCTCATCTTGTTGAGCATAATATGTCAATTCAAAGTTGTTCATCGTAATCGTCGTTGTCGTCGTTTTGTATATCCTTTTCTAAAATCCAACTGTTGAATTTTTCAGGATAACCCCACCACTTCACAAGTACTCTATTCTGACCATCTGGTAATTGTTTAGTCTTCAAAACCTTTTCAATTTTGTATTCTTTGATATTAGGATTAAAATCGATTTTCTGTAGTTCTTTTTCATAAAAACGTCCTTCTATATCTTCGCCTTCCAGATCTTGAATTGTATAAAGTATATGATTTCGGGTCTTCACAACATGTTTTACTTTGAAAACTTCTTCACTCCATTGAGGTAAATAACCTTTGTCAAATACACCTCTATGTTTACTAATTCGCACGTAATCTCCTATATCAATCTTAGGCTTTCTAGTGTATAATCTTTCAGGGTAGAGTCTTTGCCATATAATTTTTTCGTTAGAATAATCTACATTAATAGGTTTTTCCTTAATAGATCTATGAACAGAGTGATTGTAGTTGGAAACAACTGCGGGTAAAATATCAATCCATTTATAAGTGGTAAACTCTGTAAAATATTTAAATAATTTAGTTTTTAAAGTTCTATTAAACCGTTCCACTATTGAACATTTAATGTCTTCGTTTTGAGAAGTAAAAAAATGTATATCGTTAGTTTTCAATAATTTTTGGAAATCTTTGTTGACAAATTCTTTTCCTTTATCGCTGCGCACTCTCCAAGGGATTCGACCTCTTTTTAAAATATTTTGAAAAGCATCGCAAACATTCTTTGAGTGTTTTGATTTTAAAGGTTCAACCCATGCGTATTTACTTAATACATCTATACATGTAAGCATAAATTTGTATCCATCGTTAAAATCTGCTAAAGAAGACATATCTGCCAAATCAATTTCCCATTGTTGATCCATAGCTGTAACATAAATACGATTACGTGAAAATTTTTTGTTGACTTGTTTATGTAGAGTATAACTATCTTGTTTTGAAAGCCAATCTTTAACATTTTTACGTGTAATTGTTTTACGGTGCTTTCTAGCTTCAGCATATAATTTTTCAATACTAGAAAAAGCTGAGGGATTTCCGTGTAAATTTTTGTATAATTTCGAAAGTAAGGTGTTCATCGCTCTAGTACAAAGGAGTATACCGTCTAAGTGCTCTAGCTTTGCGCCGTATCTTCTTTTCTGTCGAGTTTCCTTTATTAAAGAATGAATCGTCTTTGATATCTTCCTCAGCACCACTTGAAAATAAATCAACACCTTTCACAAGTGGCTTATTCAACCGCTTGACACTACTAACTGCATGATCATCTGATTCTTCCGGAGGTGTATGGTAGGAGAGTTTCCGAGGTAAAGTGAATAACATTTTACGTAATGGGTTTCCTATAGCCTCTAATGGTACATTATATTTTTTCAAAGCATTAACAAACTCATCTACTCCAAGCGTTTGCGTAATTTTTGAACGTTTACGAGACAAATCATGTAATAAATCAATAATATGTGATCCTTCAATTAATTTTCCATCAATTAATACTTCACCTTGCTTATTAACATTTATACTAGGGTTACGTCGCACATGTTCCAATAATAAAGATGCCGAGCGTTTAAACTGTTTAGGAATACCGCTAAGTAACTTTTCATCGTTCAACCAATTTTTTTCTTTTTGTTTCAAATCGTCACTATCCTTCTCATCTTCTTCGTTATCAATAACTTTTTGTTTTAAAATCACTGTAGTAGGTTGAGCCTTTTCATGTTCAAAAGTTAAATATTGTGAAAATAGTTGCGAGTACATTTTGTATTGTTCTTCAGGTGTTAACGTATTATCTTTCAAAATGCGCTCTAGCTCGTTACGATACATGTCAACTTGCTTAGCTATACCTGTCTTTTCATTTGAACTCGTCGTCGTCGAAGAAGAAGAAACCTGAGAGTTATTCAGTTTATTCAGAACCTCCTGAGGTATAAGAGCAAATTTATTAGCAAATTTCATTCTATAATAATTTCTCTGTAACAAAACTTGCTAATGTAGATAATAAAACGGGTAGTACTAGAGGTAAAAATGCTCCACCACTTTGAACAATTCTTACACGTTTATTATGTAAATCTTTTTTCTTGTTTTTTTCGTGTCTAGTAGCTAAACCTCTAAGCAATAATTTATGTTTGGCCAATTTCTTTTTTAAGTTTGAATTAATAGGAATATTACCGTTCAAAATGTTCAAACAAATTTCACATATACAACAGATCAAATCGGGGGAAGAATGTTGAAGAAGAGCACGTCTTTGAACACGATTTGAATTTTTTAACACATTGAGCTCGTGAATATATTTCTTTAATCTAGAAGCCATACAAAACAGACCGTACAGTACAAAAAAATTTTACAATAATGACCAAATGATGAGTAAACATTGAAATATTTATTGTATTACATTAAGATAGTAATGAAGCTTCATTTTGTATGACGATATTCAACTCTTCGCGTCTAGAAAAAGCACACAAGTTATTCATATTCATAAAAAATAGTTTATGAGCTGTATCTAGTTTTAAAAAAAGATCTTCTACAAAAATAGCGCGAGTTTCGACCATATCCAACTCCGTCAGTAATAGTCTAGCAAAACACCAAAATTGTGTAACTTTTTTACGTCCCATAGGTAAACCAACTTCACGCCGTAAATGGTTGCACGCCTTAGCTATGTCTTTGTAAAAAATCTTGGCTTCGGGTGAAAAACGAGTCCAAAACAAATCAGCTATTTCGCATTTCTGTTTGTTGTTTAGTATTTTACCTTAAATAAAAAATACAATAGTTTAATAAATAGATAAAGAAGAGATATAAATTTTTACCTTTTACTTTATTTTGCACCATTCTGACAAAAACTTCAAATGCGGCGGACATTGTAATTGTCACAAAACAAACGAATTATAGAAAAACGACCAACCTCTTCAAAATTCTCGACTAGACTGATGAAGGGTATAATATTTTTTTCTGATTATGTAATAAAGCTATCGTATCAATATATCGTAATCTAGTTCCATTGATGTACAAGTTTTGAAATTTACTGCTTCGACTACAACAAGAAAATACGACAGGATTGAAGATATATATTTTGAAACACATTCGTAATTGCATAAATTGACCATCATTCTGAGGACAATGTAAAATTTTTTCTACAAAATGTAGTAAGGGTATTATATGTAATTTATAATTTTCCCGTAATAATAATATTTTCTGATCTGTAACATTTTTTGTGTTTGGTATCGTAAAATCTGTAACATTTTTTGTGTTTGGCATCGTAAAATCTGTAACATTTACAGGTTCTTCTTCATTTTCATAAAATTGAAAAGGGTATTGTACCCATACAATAAAAACAGCTATGAAAAGGATCACAGCGAGAGTGTTTAAAAAAATGTGTTTACTGTATATCATATCGCTAAAATAATAGGATCCGACTAACCTGTATAAAGTTTTTTGTAAAAATGATGAATCATTTAGGTGTATACAAAATCATATGATCATTGTCGGGGAATATATTAGATCTAAGTCGATATTTTTCAGGACATGTCTGTGTAAGATCTATTAATAAATAACCGTATGGTTTACTAGTAGCATCCTCATACGATTCTATGAAATAATTTGAGGTAGTTGGAAAAATCTGTCGAGCCAGTGTGCGGACTTGTAATCTATCGCTTGGGTTTTTTAAAAGAATTAAATATTGAGCGTTTATCCTACTCGTACGCATTCCATCAAAAAAGGCATTCTGAACTATATGTATAATTGATATATTCCAATGATGCGATCCTTTAGTAAAAAGTTGAGTTAAACTTTGATCATTCTTCATCTCTTGCATCATATCATCCATAATTAATAATTTAGGTGTATCTTTACTTTTCTGAAGTTCATTCAAATCAGGCGAACCTTGAATAAATTCTACATAAGAACATTTCTGAACTAATTCATCGTAAGCTTCTTGCCATTCCGAATAACACCAATAAATTTTCACTGGAGCAGGGTGAAGCATTTCTTTAGCAAAAATTACAAGTTTTTTAACAAATTGTGTTTTTCCTGATTTTGTTGGAGCAGAAACTATACAGTTAAATGGATGTTTCCATATATAAAACTTTTCATCATCATCATTTGACATCTCTTTTTTGACAACAACAAAAACCAACCACCTTTTTACTTGAACAATTTTTAAAATGATTTTTATTATTATTTAAAACAAAATGTTACATAATTATCAAAATTACAATATAAAGCAGTGCACATGTAAAAACATAAAGATAGATGATTATATAAAATAGAATAGCATTACTGTATGCAAAATATACGCGCAATGTATGTATGTATGAAATTATATATATATAACAAGCAAATACGTAAGCAATTACATAAGCAATCAAAATATAGCTAATTAAAACATACAAGCTGTAATGAATGAATGAATGAATGAATGTAAGCAAAACTTTTACAATTTACTGCTAATAAAATCGCGTAGTGTTTTGATAACAACAGCATCATCAAAATCATAATGATAACCTTCATCAATAAAACAAGCTACAGTATCCTTAAGAATTTTACGGCCAGTACTTGTAAGTGGTATACATCTAAATATGTCAATCATCTGTTTAAAAGCGCGAAGACTGTAATAACCTTGAACTTCACCTATAACATATTCAAAACAGTCAATGATAAGTCCCATCTTTTCATATAAACGATTAACTGTTGGTGTAATTGTGATATTATATATGGAATTACGAGCTGGACACTGATGATCCTCAACAATTCCTACCTCTTTCGCGCAATAACAATCAAAAATACACCCATTAAAGATGTCTTGTATAACTAACTCAGCACATATAATTATAAATAATTTTTCACCTTTTACTACTTGCTCATCAAAAAACCATGGAATATCTAAACCCGGAACACGTAACTCACAAATACGTCTGGTTTCGGCGTCCAACGAATTGGTATCCGACGCTGAATCGTAGTCTGGATCATTGAAACAATTGATGAAGAGATCATTAATAAACGACGTTTGAACGCTAGCTTCCTTTTGATCTTCACGAGCATTGCTTTGTTCTCCGGCGAATTTTGTAGCATGAATCCCTTCTTCTTCTTCTTTTATAATTTTCTTATCTGCACCGACTTCTTCTTCTTCTTTAACAATTTTCGGGGTAGAACCATTTTTTCCAGCTACGTCGTCGTTTTCGTTTGTTTTGCGTTTTATCGCTAGCTGGAGATTTGCTGCTAAAGCGTTGTACTCGTTTGAAATAGCTGGAGCTATCTCATGTATCATATTGGTCCAGCGCCAAAATTGCTAAAGAATAAAACATTATATTTTAAAAGAAAGAAAGAAAGAAAGAAAGAATTCATATATCAACTCACTTCTTTAGATAAGCACCATGTCGTTCCATTAAACAAATTGTTAAATCGTACTGTAACCCCGTCGCTCTCGACCAGCATTTTATAACCAAGGTTGATGCCGCATCGACCTCCATGTGAAAATGTCTTTTCAATAATATTGACATTGCGACCTAGTATACCGTATTGTGGTAAAATGAGCTTGAATCCGCGACCGTACGCCTCTTTTGTTTTAGGGTCGACGTTACGAAAATAGATTGACACGTATCTACCTTCAACCACTACAAATAATGCCATGTTTTCGTCTAACATAAACTGGTGTTCCATTTTTGAAAATTCTTGAAGAAATATTAAAGAGAGAGAGAGAGAAGAAGCGAGTAGTTTTTGTAGCAACAAAACAGATAAATGTATAAAGTGTTCAAAATTTTGAGTAAAAGGAGGTTATAGTTATAATAAAATAACCAAGATATATAGCTTATAGCTGTAAGAGGAGGAGTTATAAGCATAATAAATATTCAAGACATATATCCTACAGTATTCTACTATTCTGAGGAGTATATGAGAGGAGGAGCTATGTTCTACAAAAATAAAATAAAATGTATTTATGTGGTACGGTAACCTTTGAGATCAAAGCTAGAAAAATATATGTGTTTTATGTGTTATAGTAATTATCAAGGTCAAAGCTATAGAAGCAATATAGCCACGTGCGCATGAGTTATAATGGTCTTTAAAGCTTTTCCACATAAAAAGAAAAGATGGTGCAACAGGGTTATAAGCAGCTATTACAGTTATTTTATAGCTTCAAGAATCAAAACAAAAATACTAGGGTTGTACAGTAGAACAGGTTTTCAACTGGTTTTAACTGGTTATATGCTAATAAAATAAGCTAAAGAAATGATATGGGCACGTGTTTATGAGTTATAGAGGTCTTTAAAGCTTTCCCATCATAAAAAAGAAAAGTACTACATTAACCTCGTAAACAATAATTAAATCTCTACCATAAAATTAATAGTTTTTGCTGATTTATAAAAATTTTCTATTATTATTATTACCGTATAAGTTTTTAATGAATAGGTTGTTTTCTATTTTTCTAGTTTATAGTTTTTATATTTTCTAGTTTAGATAATTTTTATAATGAAACCTATTTATGAGGATATTACTTCGGACGAAGACGACATGCCTATGGAAATTTTAGAAGATATTACTTCTGATGAAGACGACGATGAAACAATAGTGAATGAGTCTTCAGAGAATATTACCTCTGAGAAAGAAGAAGAAGAAGAAACACTCGATAATAATGTTATTTTGGAAGAAGAAGAAGAAGAAGGAACTGTTTTAGATTATGATGATGATGAAGATGATCAATACAAAAGTTATACGCCTTACAGTTCTGATGAGGAAGAAATTTACGAAACAGTACAAATTGGTGGTGGTGGCGGGGGTAGTGGAGGTGTAACGAATGCATCTTTTGTTGCGGATGATTTTTTCGAACTAGGTCAACCCAGTACTGTAAATATTAGGCGTTTTAATACCGAGGGTCGCGAGTACTCTGTGAACTTTCGTAATACTGAACATATGGATGATTTAAATGCTCAAATAGTACCAACATTTCAACGTATAGTAGAGCGAATTTCTGAGAATGTCGCTGATAATGCGTTTATAGGGTTTTCCTTTGACCATCCAGATTTGACAAAAGGTCGTGTTTTGATACCTTTTAGACCGAAACATGCTTTAACTGGAGATTTGATTGTAAACACTCTTAATGCTGTTCTTCAATCAAATGAGCAAATACAAATTGATAGTCGTCAGTCTACAATTCGTACCATTGTTGTAACACCACCTGCGGGTAGCGGTAAGCTGATTAAAATTACTTATGTAAGATTTTTATTTATTTATTTATTTATTTATTTATTTAAGGTATTCACAATGCTCATCAATATTTAAAACATAATGATTTTCTAAAAGATAAACGCTGTATTATTCAAATCAGCAACACGGATGATTTATGTTTTGCTAGAGCTCTAGTTGTTGCTAGAGCTTACATTCATAAAAAAGATAAGAATGCTGAGCACAAATGGGAAAGTATTCGAAAGTCTGACAAGTCACATCTGCTGCAAACAAAGGTTGCTAAAGAACTGATGACCTTAGCAGGCTTAGCTAATCATCAAGGAGCTTGCGGTTTTCATCAGTGGGAACAATTGCAAACTGTTTTATTACCCGATTATCAAATCAAAGTTTTTAGCAGAGAACGCTTTAAAGATTTAATATTTAGAGGTTAGAGTTTTTTATTTTTCAGTTATTGTGTACGTATTTAGAGTTTTAAGGACCTGAAGCAACGCATGTTTTAAATATTTACCACCATGATAACCATTACTCCGTCATTACAAAGATGCCTGGATTTTTTGACCGCAGCTACTTTTGTCCTCATTGCGATCTGGCCTACAACAACAAAATGGAACACAGATGCAGAAACGTTTGTCCTCTGTGTTACAATACACCCCCATGTAATCAATTTAATGCTCGAAAATGCAAAGATTGTCTGCGTTATTTTAAAAACGATAAGTGTTTTGCTCGACACAAGCTTGTTTTTACTCAAAGAGGTCAATCCAAACGTCAAAAAACAGGTTTATCTATTTGCGATCGTTTCAAAGTGTGCGAACAATGTGATACACTGGTTCGACGAGCACATTCTAATCCTCATAATTGCGGTTATTTTGAATGTAAAACATGCAAGAAAAGCGTACCTAAAAAAGGTAATAGATATGGTGTAATTATTTTATTTTATTTTATATGAAAATTTTTATTTTAGATCATTTATGTTTTATGCAACCTGTTGGTAGCGAGCAAATTGAAGAGGAAGAAGATATATTTGAAACAAATGTTGATGAGGATGAGTGTCTAGATGATAATGAAACAGGAATTACCGATAAATGTCCTGTTAATCAAAAATTTGTTTTTTATGATTTTGAGACTACACAGGAAAAAATTCTACGACAAAGCGAATTAGGGGATGTGTTCGAACACGAACCAAATTTATGTGTTGTCCATACTGTATGCGATCAGTGTCGTCAAAAAGAGGGAAATTTTTGCTGCAATACATGCGGTCAACGCGAACGTATTTTCAAAGGATCTACATGTCTAAATGATTTCTGCGAATACCTTTTTGCAAAAGGTATGAAAAACATTACCGCAATAGCGCATAATTCTCGAGGATTCGATGGACAATTTATAATGCAGTTTTTGTATCGTAATGGACATCATAAACTACATATCATTAATAAGGGTGAATTAGTAAATTGTTTATAGTTTTTCATTTTCATCTATTTATTTATTTTTAGGTTTAGAGTTGATGTGTATCAAAGTAGGGTCGATAAAAATTATTGATTCTCTGAACTTTCTCCCGATGCCTTTGGCGGCTTTACCGAAAACATTTGGAATAAGTGAAATATGTAAAGGATATTTCCCTCATTTCTTTAACAGAAAAGAAAATTACGGATATATTGGCTCATATCCATCACCCAATATGTACGGTTACAATGCTATGAAACCTGCGGCTCGTGCCACATTTCTGGAGTGGTATAATCAAAAGCTTGAAGCAGTAAGTTTGCAAAAGTATAAAGTTTTGCATTTAAATGCATCATTGTTTAGGGTTGTCAATTTAATTTTGATAATGAGTTAATTGACTACTGTCGTAGCGATGTGCAAGTTTTACGACAATGTTGTATGAAATTTCGCGATATTTTTATGGAAGAAACAAATGTCGATCCTTTTGAAAATTCAATAACCATTGCTAGTGCTTGCAACTTAGTTTTCCGACGTTTATTTTTGAAGCCAGATACTATTGGTGTAATACCATACAAAGGTTATGGTAAAGAAGAAAGACAATCTGTTATAGCCTTAAAATGGTTGAAGTGGCTAGTCCATAAAAATGAAAACCTGTATATTCGACATAAACTTAATGGTGGCGAAGTTCAAATTGGAAGATACAAAGTTGATGGTTTATCAGGTAATTTTGTTCAAATTTTTGAAATTTTAATATCTATATGTTTGCTCATTAAGACACCACAATTTATGAATTTCACGGTTGTTATTGGCATGGTTGCCCTAAATGTATGAAAAATAGATATCAATTAACAGCCGATAATAATACAAAAGCAGTCGATGCATATGAGCGCACTTTTAACCGTGTTATGGAACTTCAATCACTCGGTTATAGCGTAGTGGAAATGTGGGAGTGCGAACTTTTACAACAACTTCACTCAGATCCCGAAATGAAAACATTTTTTGATACAGTCAAAATACCGGAACCTATAAATCCTCGAGAAGGTAAAATCTTGAATTGTTCTTTTTATTTTGTCAAAAGTTTTCTTGTTTTAGCTTTCTTTGGTGGTCGCACTAATGCTGTAAAACTGTATCATAAAATTAAGTACAATCAAGATGGTACACCTGCAGAAAAGATCAATTATGTAGATGTATGCAGTTTATACCCGTTTGTCAACAAATATGGGAAATACCCTACAGGTCATCCAAAAATCTTTACTGAAGATTTTGAAGAGGTCAGTTCAACGTCACAACCTTATGAGGGGTTAATCAAGTGTAAGGTTTTACCACCTCCCAAACTCTTACATCCTGTTTTACCGTATCGACATGGCGGTAAATTATTGTTTCCTTTATGCAAAACTTGCACGCATGATTCACAAAAGACCGTATGCGTGCATAACGACCAAGACAGAGCATTAGACGGTACATGGGTTACGATAGAATTATATAAAGCCTTAGAGAAGGGATATAAGGTATATTGTTACGGTAATGGTTCTTTTTCTATGTATATTATTTTTGTTTCAGATCCTCAAGATTTTCGAGGTTTGGCATTATGATAACATTGAGCAATATCATCCAACCAAAAACCCCACTGGTGGTTTATTTACTCAATACGTCAATACCTTTATGAAAATGAAACTAGTAAATTTTATATTATGTGAATGTGACAGAATTTGATTGTAATTTTTATAGGAGAGTGAAGGCTATCCTGCTAAAGCTCAAACAGATGAGCAAAAACGTGAATACGAGATGGAGGTCTACAATCGTGAGAATATTTCACTGGATTCTTCAAAAATTTTAAAAAATCCTGGAAAGAGGGCTTTGGCTAAATTAATGCTAAATTCTTTCTGGGGAAAAGTAACTATGCATAGTTTTTTTGTATTTCATTTAATTATTTTTATGTTTTTTAGTTTGGTCAACGAAACAATATGGATAAGACTGTTATCCACAATGCACCCAAAGAATATTTTGAACTTGTAATGAATGTCGCCAATATTATTAAGAATGTTAGACTAATCAATGAACAATTGGTGTCAACAACATATTGTCAACATGATGATTTTGCCGAAGTCATGGGAAATACTAACGCTGTTATTGCAGCTTATACGACGGCTCAAGCTCGATTAAAGTTATATTCTTACATTGAGCGATTAAAAAGTCGAGTATTGTATTTTGACACGGATAGTATTATTTACTTGTCAACAGTTGACAAACAACAATATCAAGTACCCACTGGTTGGTGTCTTGGTGAAATGACTGACGAGTTACGTGAATATGGTTCTGGATCTTACATTACCGAATTTGTTAGTGGAGGTCCCAAAAATTACGCCTACAGGTTGTACAGTCCCTCTACAGACCAATACCGTCACGTAATCAAAGTCCGCGGTATCACTTTGTCATCAGATACTATGAAAAAAGTTAATTTTTATTCGCTTCGTCGAATGGTTTTTGCTTTTGTAAAAAACAATGGAAAAGAAGAAGTAGATGTACATAGTCTCCGTATAGAGCGTCAGCAAGATCGTAAAGTTGTTACTCGTAAAACTTTGAAAAAATTTCGTATAGTATATGATAAACGTATTTTGAAACGTAATTTTTGTACATTTCCTTATGGTTGGACTAAATAATTTTACAATAAAGTAGAATGTTGCATCGAATTAAAAATTTTTCTTTTTGATATGCAAAGATTTTTTCTTTTTTCTACATGTCTTTTACGACTATTTTTGATCATTTTTATAAAAGACCTTCTTGGTCGTTTTTGGCAGAACATCAAAATTTATACGCATGCACCCGTAAGGATAATGTTTCATCTCGTAATGACTCTCCCGAGAATTTACTCATTAAACAGACCATTACTGACCAATTTGACCGTTTGAGATTGACTTGAACGATCGTTCAGGAATGGGGCCTCCGAGCATATTTACGCCTGCAGGTGGCGCCCTTTTGTCAAAGGGGGTCCAGGGGCGCAAATTTTTGAAAGGCTTCTCCTGCCCACGGGAGAAGCCATTTTTACACACAATCGCTTTTTATTTCTTTTCCATGTTTTGTTCATTTTATCCCGAATCTGTATCCTTTACCGTACGTCAACTCTCCAAATTTTCTACACGCTTTTTACGACCAGCTCGTTTGGTCATCTTTCTATAAAAGACCTTCTTGGTCATTTTTGGCAGAACATCAAAATTTTTACGCATGCACCCGTAAGGATAATGTTTCATCTCGTAATGACTCTCCCGATATTTTACTCATTAAACAGACCATTACTGACCAGATTGACCGTTCTGACATTTGTTGACTTGAACGATCGTTCAGAAAATGGGACCTCCGAAATATATTTACACCTGCAGGTGGCACCCTTTTGACAAAGGGGGTCCGAGGTGCAAATTTTTGTGGGCTTCCTCTTCCCAGAGGGGAAGCCGTTTTTACACTCAATCACTTTTTATTTCTTTTCCATTTTTTGTTCATTTTAGTTTTCCTTTTTACGTTCATCATTGATTTTCCTTTTCCACGCACAATAACACATTTATTACCATAATTGAAAAATTACCGTAATTCTACAATTACGGTAACGCAAGAACATACATTTTTAACCGTGCGACCTATAAATCGACGTATATGTTTACTGTACGACCTATAAATCGACGAAGAAATTAACCGTATATGTTTACTGTACGACCTGTAAATCCGACAAAAGCCAAACGTGTATGTTTACTGTACGACCTATAAATCGAAAAAAAGTGACAAATTATAGGTCGTACACAAAAGATAGGAGTATCCTTAAGCGTACGACCTATACGGGCCGGCCTTACTACTCTCGAATAAAGTGTTCGATGGGTTTCTCAAAATATACTGTATATTGTACATGCCTAAAAACGCATGAGTTTATAGCCTGTTTTTCTGGGAATGCTTGTAAATAATTACAGTGGAAAAAAAGTACTATTTTACATCTCTATTTTGCGATGTTGTACGACGTAGGGCTACTGAAAATTTGTGAGCATATCTCAATTAATCCTTAAAAATTATTTGACAAAAGTAAAAGCTTTGTCTAAACGATTTCGACTACAGGGCTACTGACATTTTTAATTCAAGTGTTTTATGAAAAACGGACCTTAACTAATTTATTGTCATACCTGTTGGAGGTCCGATCAGTTGGGAAAGTATACTCAAATTTTTTTGGAGGGAAGAGGTCGAAACACGCAAAAAAAAGTCGAAAATTTTCCTTAAAAAGGCCAAAAAAGTACTTTTTCCCCATTTTTCAGAGTTTGAAGGGGTTGGGTTAAGATTGGCTAAGTTGAGGTGCCCCCCGCCCCCCCCCCCCCCACCAATTACAGGTTTTGTTCCAAACCCTTAAATGAGAATACCTGTTGAGTAAAGGAAACCCCAACATCGAATAGAACGGTCCAGTTGAATTCTATTCAAAAAAATGAGCAGAGTACCTACTTTTACATTTAGCAGAAATGTAGGTAGTAAAAGTTTGCCTTAAAATCGAGTGACCTAGTTACAGCTTTTTACGACTGGCGATGTAATATTAGTTTTGTTTATAGTTAGCTTTGTCAGGTGAAACTCTATTATTTATTTATTGTAATCCCAAAGAATATTGTGCATCTAATGTAAAATTTATCCGGGCAACTCCAATTTCTAAAATGATTATGGTAATAATGATTGGATTTTGGATCAACTACTGAAGGAAAAAATTGTAGCGCGGCTTCGAGACGTTTCATTAGGCATAATTTCGAAAGTTTTAAGTCCTATACAGAAGTGAAAAATCACAAGATTCATGTCGCCGACAATTGGCGATAGTCGGCAACAAGTGGCGACAGTTCGTACGGTAATCTGTTTCGATGCATCGCTTCTCAGAAATTATTTTGTCCGAGAAAACATACAGCTGTCGATAAAAGAGAAAGTGCTAAAAAGTGTCTTTTGTGCATCCACATGCACGGTATGAATTTTCCAGGAAGAGGGGGCCCTCGAACTTTTTGTCGAGGGGGTGCAGAGCGTATGAGTTAAAAAAGAAAAAAGTCCCACAATCGTGTTTTTCATATAAAATATGCATAAAAATCATCAAAAAAATGTATTGGAAAAGTTTCAGAGGGGATTTTTTTCGGGCCAGGGGTTCCCAGGGTCTCAGGTATGAGGGTTTACCCCCTACACCCCCCCCCCCCGTCTGCGTATGTATGTCTGCATCGCGTGTAATCCACTTTGTGGGCCGTTTGTGGCAGGCAAAAAATGACAAGCAATCTACAAGCACTTGGCTAGCCACTTGCTTGCCAAGCGCTTGTGGACACACGACGTTATTTGTGATGTGGACTGTGCAAGTATTTTTTTTGGGTGACAGTTTGGTAAATATTGCGGCAAGAAAAGATACACGAGTATTGATGATGCTATGGTTTATTTACTTTCACAAATTTTTATGAGGAAATAGCTTTGTACTGTAGAAAGAGCGTTGAATAATCCCAAGGGGAAGGCCAACACCGAAACGACATCTTGCTTATTCATTCTTGATTTACGTAGAATTTCTACCAACGCTAAAACGTATTTGACCAGGTTATTGAAGAAAAATTTCAGTCAGGCTGTCGAATTGCTTCTAAATAATGAAAGTGGAAAGCAAGTAGCATTTCAGATTTTTTCGATTTTCTAATAAACAATATACCATATAGCACTGGAAATTTATAAGCATACTGACCTGGGCCTAAACAATTTTTCGAGTGAAAAATTTTGCCGTAAGAGCTGCATGTAAACGATTTTGACGACAATATTGATTTGTGTCACTTTTCTATTTGGATGCACTTTATAAAAAACCGACTATATAGAGCATGGTCTCTCGCATATATTGAATGTTTGACCGAGTCATGTCTATTTCTGAGCTATGATATTTCGAAACAAAAGATTGAAAAGTGTGAAAAATTCCAGACTTCGGGATACTGTAGCTATGCGAACTTTGACTTTCATACGAAAATGAATGCTGCCGCGATACTCAGCGTGTAAAATCGCTCAAAATATCTCATCGACACAAAATACTGGAATTCTGCTTTCCATCAAGAAAAACTATATCTATTGACTATATATTTCATGCTGAAATTACAAACGCAGTGATCCCGCGAAAGTATTTTCAACAAGGAAAACAAAGTTATCTCCATACAGTAATCGATTCTAAAAAATTTCTCGTATAACGGGAAACAAAATAGAAAAATTTCAACCAATAACCTGACTAAGATGGTCAAAATTTCTCGAGTTAGCAATCATTTGATGGACATAGTGCTAACCAAATCACTGGTCGATGGTGAGGATGATGTTGATTTCTATGATTTTCGGATGATTGTGAAGGAAGTCATCGTTTTCCTACGGTATTTAGTTTTCCACTGAAATTGCGTGTCGAGCGGAACCCATTTTAACGGGTGTCGTATTCCAAGGTAAAATGATCTATCGGATAATGAACTGAAGCTCTTTCCAAACAATTTCGCTACATTCCAATAATATGCAATTAATTTTTTAATTGATATAATCGTAGAGAATCAGAAGAAACCGAAAATTGACAAGATTTTCTATATCATAAATCTACATCGAATGCATGTACACATGACGAATTATAAAGTCTTTTCGCGTAAACAAGATGAGAAAAAATTATCTATATAAATGGCCAAAGAGCGTAACAAGACACGAACGGTTATTCATTCTATATCAATTTTACAAAGAAAAATAATCAGCCCGATAAAATATAATATATATAAAAAATCCACATAGTATGTTTTATCACACATTATTTCTATCATGAGAAAGATGAACGGAGGAAATTCCTATATTTGCGTTATTGGCCCAAAATGTTGCAGGATTCGTGTTACCTTTTTTTCTGGTGATTATTGCTCCGCGGGACTTATTGAAGGAAAAATTAACTAAATATAATTACTATTCAACAAACGAAAAATATTTGGCTGAATTTATCGACGAAACAAAAAACATATAAAAGGATGCTAGAAGCTAAAGTAAATGTACACTTGTAAACTGGAAGGGAAAATATGGAAAAAGGTAGCAACTTTTCGCTGCGTTTTTTGCGAAAAACTTCCTGTTTTCAAGTATACAAATGGAGAAAATTCAACAAAAAAGGAAGAAAAATGCAAAATTGCACGAACATTGATCGAACGAGATCCGAAATTTAGACAAAAATAGGTTTTTTGGGGGCAAAACACGCTTTTTCACGAATTGCAAAAAAATTACAAACTAGGAATCGATGTTTAGTAGAAGACTGGGGGAAAAGGCGCGAAAACTTATACACAAAATGTTTATCAACAAGAAAAAGAAAAGAGAGAAAAAACCCGACGTATAATTTTAAAAAGCCGAATAAAAATTCATAATTAATAACCCTACTTGATTGAACAGTAGGCTTTTCGACCAAAATTAATTAGCGACACGTTGTATTTTGGCGACTTTGTCCTTTTTCTATACAAAAACGACAAAAAACGACGACTAGCCCTCTTTGTTGATGATTATTAATGCAATTCGGCTAATTTGTTAAAACTTGGAAAACGCAAAATTTGCATAAAACGAATTTTTTTGTAGTAAAGCCATTTCTATGGTAGAAAGCGTTCGCTTTCAGTCCTAAGAATCTCTTGAACGATGTTCGGAAGAATCGCAATGAGCCATAAATTCTTTCTAAAATTGTAAGCGAAACTTAAATATTAAGAAAAAGTTTAGAAATATTCAAACAAATAATATAAATACGAAATTCATCACTTTTCATTTTCAAGAGTAATATGATTAGCGAATTAGAAGATGCACCACATGCTGAAATTCTACATTTTGGAATGTTGATAATTCATAAAAATAATTGAAAACCATGGTTCTTCATACTTGAGTTCCGAAGCATTGTTTGCACTTCCGACATTCGTAGTGAATCTGTATCAATTTGAAGGCTGGAGTTTTCGATTGACACACCATTTGTTGATGATTCGTGAAAAGATTATCAGCTTGGAAGACTGTATTACACGTACGGCAGGCCCATCCAACCTAATAGTTAAAAAATTAATGTAGACAAAAACTCAGTAAAGAGAAAGTTCAAAAACAGCATCAAGAATTAGGATTTCGAAAGAAAAGATAGTGTGTATTTCCGACTAAACAAAAGCTCAAAATTATGAAGTATATCAGGAATTTCTAAATATGGAGAAAAACTCAAATGAAAGATGAGAAAAATCACGATTTTGGTGGCTGATAACATAATGTTACATAAATTCACACATCAGAAATGAAATCATTATATCTACAAGAATTATATATAAAATTTGACTATAGGAAAATTTTTGGATGGAAAAAAATTTGAACAAATATCTGTTGCGTTCTTCCATTCTCCTTTTATAAATTCGACTTTGTGATTTTGTATTTTTCAATTTTGGACTAAATTTTTTTCTCAAAACAGAAAGCAATTATGAATTCAAGCCTCAAATATTTTCGTCGAATATTCCTGAAAAGTTCAATTTCACGTAATATTCTCAATTTTAAACTTACGTCTATATCTTTTTCGCCGACGAAAGATCGATCACGTTGATTGGACAAACATTTTATTAAATCGTTGGACGTTTTTCCATCCTGAGTAAAGCGGCAAAAATTTTCTTGACGTTGCATCATCGACGACCTGATACTTTGCATGACAGACGTCGGAATTTGCAACAAATGCACCGGTGTACCGAATAAATTCGGATCGTAGAAATAATTTCCGTTATTTATTGCTAGAAAGAGAATTGCAAATTTTCAAAATGAAAAGTAAGTTTGGCGCCGGATTTTAACAATAGTATGAACTAGTGACGTCAGAAATTCCTCTCCATTTTCATTTTCGATTAGATGTGAAACATCAAACAAAAAGTTTACCTCCCAAACCCCCGGGTAACATCATAGACGCGTAATAAGCGGCCGGGTTGTTGGCCGCAGCGGCGTAAACGTAAGGCAACAAATTCTGGGATAAAGACGATGCAGCAACCGCGTCCAAAGGCGTGTTATTGTTAAGCAATTGGGCGCTGTCACCATTGCCGACGACGTGAATGTTATTATTGCAGTCATCGGCGGTGGTCGTATTGGTTGTTTTAGCGGCCTGCGATAGTGGTGGTCTAGTTTTGATCTTAAACAATGGAGCGAACTACAAAAAGCTGCCAACAAAGAAAAGAAACGACAATAAAAGAAATAAAGTGATAAAGGGCGAAGAAACGGAATAATTTTAAAAATACATAGATCTGAAAAAAGAACGTAAGAAACGGTACAATCAGAGAATTCTCATAACTGTAAAACAAACTGAAGAGAAAGAGGATAAACAAATAGAGAAAAAGCTGATATAAAAATAAATTAATGCAGCTAAACCGATTGTATAAAAAGGTGTACAAAATGAAGAAACTTCACGAGAGAATCCTGCACGGAAGTGAAAAGTTTTCGAGTTTCAGTCAAGCGTGTCGTAGAATATAAGATGATAAAATAAAAAATTGAAGCAAATTATCGCAAAACAACACAATAAATTATCATGGAAAGCTCAGAATGGCGTGTCCCCAATACGGCGAAACTCAAAATTGCGAGACTCAAAACAGCGATTCTCATTACAGCAAAGTCTAAAATCAGCGATTCCCATTACAGCGAAATCTCAATACAGCGTTTCTCAAAACAGCGAAGTCTCAAAACAGCGATTCTCATAACAGCGAAGTCTCAATGCAGCGATTCTCAAAACAGCGAAGTCTCAAAACAGCGATTCTCAAAAAAGAGCGAATCTCAATACAGCGAATAGTAAAAAGTGCTATGCATTAGAGTGAACGCACACATCATTTTTATAATAAATATGCAAATTAGGTATAATAAAATCGTTTTTGCTAGTTGAGATAGTCTGTTTTTAGTTGCATTTGACCATCTAAGTTTTACATGCTTTTGTGCTGCAGTCAGTTGAGATAGGTATGCAAGAACGGATCATTCCAAAATCACAAGAAAATGAATATCAGAAAAAGATTTTTGCAAAACGTTTGAAAGAAAACAAAAAAAATTATCACGATTCCCGATTAAAATTGTTTTGTATGTAGCTTAATTGCAAAAAGAATTAAATTAATAAACTAAATAAAACAAAATGAAATAAGCAATTAAAATGAAATGAATAAAATAATTAAGCAGTAAAACCGAACAAAAGACAAATAATAACAAAATGGAAATGAAAATAATGTAATAAAAAGTAGGTAAAAAATAGAACAAAAGTACACCACTGGAAAAAATTAAACAAAAAGAACAAAAAGAGGCCCAAAATAAGAATATAAAAGGGGCATAATAAGTCAATAAGGGAAAAAAGAAACAGATATGTTAATAATAAACCAAAATAAAAAGCTGTAATGTGAAAACACAATGCTATGGAGCCCTAATGTCAGAAAACTGGTGATTCCTGCCAAAATGTGTGACAACCAGCATTCACTAGATCGAAATAGAGGACCAAATAGGTCTGTTGGCCAAAAAATAGGCCGAATTGTTCACCTCGCCCAACCTCCATTTTTCCATTCTAATGATATTTTTTTGAAAATTCGCAATTTTGAGAAGCTGTTCTGAGACTTCGCTGTATTGAGAATCGCTGTTTTGAGACATCGCCGTATTGAGAATCGCTGTTTTGAGACATCACTGTATTGAGACTTCGCTGTATTGAATCTCGCTATTTTGAGTTTCGCTGAATAAGGGGTGAAACCCTCAAAATAGCGAATGAAGCATCGTATTTTTTTCCAAAACCGTGAAATCAAAAACGAACTACAATGATGAACTTCATTTGAAACTAACCAAGTTCGAAAAGTTTTCTGTCAGAAAAATATTAGCAACATGAAAAATATAATGTAAAATTATTGATATCGATGTTTGATCATGTACATATGACACGAACATTACGGTATTGTTGACAACAGTAAAACTTACAGAATGCCCCGAATTTTCCATTGTTTGCCTCCTAACACCATCGCTCACTGCTGATCGTCGCCCACTTTGCCTGTCCGCCGTTGCGCATCGCCCTGCGTTGAAAAAGCCGGCTGGCGATGACGTCGACGATCGATTATTGACCGTCAGCGCCGGCGATGAAAGGCCCCCACCAACTCCTAAGACGACGTTCAGCGACGGATCGTCGTCGCTCAATGTTTCGACCAAACGTCGAACGCTGTCCAAATGACGTTTCGTAAATGAATGATCTTGAACGTTAACACGACCGGTCGCAAAGTTGACGTCCGGGCAAAGCGGACATTTAATCAACGATGAGGAAGCGGCGACGGATTTTCGATCGTTGATTATTGCAGCGTTGTTGGTTAACGATGTTGATGCCGAAGACAAATCGTCGCAAGGTAAGCCGAGCGATTGGCGAGATTTGCGTTCTTTGGCGCGGGCGTTTTGAAACCTAAAAATATGAAAAGATCATGACAATATAATGAGAAGTACAAAAACTAAGAAAAATTCTCCTGGAGATTTCAAAGTGAAAGCAGAACAGAAAACTCTAAATGAAAAATCTGAATTATAGATCAGGAAGAAAAAATAAGAGATAAAGAAGAGACAGAATCATTAAAAACAAAAATGAG
Source organism: Romanomermis culicivorax (assembly GCA_963922205.1). NCBI lineage: Eukaryota > Metazoa > Nematoda > Enoplea > Mermithida > Mermithidae > Romanomermis > Romanomermis culicivorax. The sequence continues at coordinate 152,386 of CAWUHX010000080.1, read as the reverse complement.
AATTATTGCCGGTTTTAAATAAAAACCGAACCTTCGTTTATTATATTCTTTTAATATTTCATTTCCAAGTATTTATTATAAAGTTTCTTTTCTTCACTTAAATTTTGCATATTATGAGTCAAGCATTTTTAAGCACCGTAAACAGTTTTTGGTAATACAGAAAAATTTTCGAACATGGTATGCACAGAACAGAAATTTTTGATCGGGAACCTGTCGAAGATTGAGTGTCTTCACTAGGGAATTCATAAAAAAGCGAATTTCCGCTTTTTAGCAAGTTGAAATGTTAGAATTCTGCGCCAGATTAATAATTCTGACACAATTTGCATCTTTTCCGTCACAGTTCCTGCCGCTAAGTTCACTTGTCTCGTTGTGGCATTATTGAACAGTGCTTGCATACCTAATGATTTTTAATCTCTGTCATTTTCACGCTCCTGAAATTACTCAGAAGTCAGAATACTCGAAAGACTTGAAATTTTGAACATACTTATGATTAGCTAGTGACAAAAGTGCTTTGTTCATTAATTTCAAAATACTGTTCTTATTTCAACAACCGAAGCTGGAAGAAACAATAAAGTATCTGTTTCAGCAAATAAAACAATATCCAAACAGAAAAAATTAATTCTCAGCATATGAAAAAGATTTTGAATAAACTATTTTAATTGCTTTAATTTTTTAAAATTATCTTTATTTGGAACAAAAAAATTTGCTCGGCGCATAAATTTTTTCTGGTCATTTCAGCACTTTGCAGATAGAGACGTGCTGAAAAGCCTGTAATGAATTATGTAGGCCGATGATCTTTATCATGATTTTCATAATAGTGTTTTGTAAATGATTCGATTTCACCATTTCAATATAAAGTGCCATTTTGCTACGCTACTGCACTCACGTCATAATTCTTCATATTCATTTTTTCATTTTAACTGGGCTTGAAAGTTTTTTCTGTTTATAGCTCCACTATTCGTCTATCAAATTTGGAAAATTTACAAAATATGAAGACGTTTTTGCATAATCCTCGAAAAAAATTAATGTTAAAGATAAATAATGAAAATTTTAAAAAATATAAAACACAGGAGAGAAATTTGGTCATGATTACATGGTGTCTCAAAAATGGATAAGTTCTGGAAATTGTAAGCTTTCATTCAATGGGAGTTTCTAAAACCCGAATTAGACAGCTATAACTTTTAGCTGTCTGATTCTAAAAACTTAAGAGATGGAGAAACTAGGATCGAGCTCATTTCATGCTAGAATCAAAAATATTTTAGCCAACACTAAAAAATAAGCATTTTTAGGTTGATTTTTAAGCCAGAAAACATTTTAGAAATGTTATTTTTGTTAAGTCGCTATGCTAATTCTGCTAAAATTCAACTCACCAAACTTGTACCACTCTTTTATGTAAATTCATCTCGTTTCCCAACATTTCGCATTCGGACATCGTCGGCGTTTTAAAATCTTTGAACAAATATTTCATGACGCGTATTTGTTGCGGTGTCAATCTGGTCCGGAACCTTTTGTGATTTGCTTTACCGCCTCCTCCGGTTTGACTAACCGATTGTTTCGACGAGGATTTTTTCGCTCCGCCGATGTGTTGCTGTTGCGAATATTGATTGGCCGACGACGACGGCGAGAGGGGTGGCGTTTCGTCGTCGTTGAAGCTACAATTTTCGTCGAACGATGCGAAAGATATGTCATCTTCGTTGCAGCTGTTATTCTCGCTGGGGGCTCTACAGGAAAATGAAATCATACAATGCATGAATTAGAAAAGAAGGCCAAAAATTTCACCGATAGCCAAAATCTTCAACGCTCGACGAAGTTCCGGCTTTCAAACTTTGACCGTTTATGTGACAAGATGATCGATTTTGTTTTTCTGTTACAGATTGACTTAGATCCAATGGGAATTCGTCCTGATTGAAGTTTGACGAATCGTTATGTTCGGACTTCTTTTCTACCTCTTGATTACAGTCATCAACTGAAAAATGTTAAAATCATGAAAATATCACTTTGATGAAAATGAACTTGTTTGAAATTTGTGAAGAAATGAAAAAGTTGATGTGTAACTCAGAACTTTGCATTATTTTCGTCTTTGAGTTATACATTTTGCTAAAATTAACGTCATACATCCCAAAGCCGACAATTGAATCCCGTGTTTTGATGTCAAATGCAGCTCCAGCGAATTTTTCGCACTAAACGAGGAACCACAAAACGGACAACGCATCGAATCGGCTTGCAGATCTGAACCCACGCAATTTTCATTGTTGATATACATCGTAGATTGTTGCAGTTTCTCCGATTCGTGTTGATTGGACGATGATTGGCTCAGTAATTCCAATTGTTTGAAAAATAATTGGACGTTGTTGGTCGAATCTAGAGGATCGTGCGACAGATTATTTTGAGAACCTGAAATTTGGCACAAGAATTAACAAGTGACAAAATAAGTAAAAAGGAAAGATAAGTCAACAGAAAACATCCAGGACAAACTTTTTTTAGTCATTTTAGAGGCCTGGGCCCCTAAAAATTTGGAAATGGCTCCTAAAATTTTAAATTAATCATTTATATTTTAGTGAATCCTAGAGTGTCAGAATCTTTAAAAAATTTTGTTGCATAGAGCGGGAAAGATATAGGAAACAGAAGAATAAGAACAGAAGCTGTATTTTCAAAACCTGTACTTTTGTGTCAGAAGGAAATGAACTCAAGTGCTATCTTGGAAGAAGGTTTATGCAAAAATGAACAAAATATCGTGATTTTTGCATACAAAAAATTTATACAAAGATTTCTTGGCCGATTTCTCTACATGTATAAAGATGTCTGTATCAGAAAAACGCCAGTTGGAAATAAAATTTTGAACAGTATGTTGCTTGAAATTTTTTCTAAAAATTTTGAAAATTTTCTTTTGAAAAACAGTGTAAAAACCCGTTTTTCGATATTCTTCAACTAGAAACTTTTCGCTCCCAAAATTTCAATTTGGCCCCTAAAAATTTAGGCCAAGGAGTCAATTGGCTCCTAGTTTTCAAACCAAAAAAGCCTGATCCAGGATCACGTTTTTCTTCGAAAGTGTTTTTTTTCGTTAAAATTTCTCACCATTGAACTTTTTCAACCCATTTCGCTGCTCAATTTCGACACTACTTCTGCGACTAGAATCATCATAATTTTCGTCGATCAGCAAATTACCGTAGCCGTCATCCGGCTTATCATTCACATTGTTGCTGCTCGTATATTTTTCACCGTGTTTTTCTAGCATCTTTTGATGTTGTTGCATATAAGCGATCGTTTTAGGATCAATATCGAATTTCGCGTCATCCTATAAATTATGAATAATCTGTACAAAAAAAGAAATAAATTTCTTATGAGTACGGTTTCCGTTAATGAGTGCATCATGAATGATTAATTATCGGTGATTTAGTCGGAAAAATATGATAAAAAGGAAGAAATATTACGTCAAGAACACGAAAATAATTAAGCCATTTTGTAGCAACGAAATAGAGCTTAATTGAAATCGAAGAATTTTTCTGAACCGATAAGCAACATTAATGAACAAAAATTTTAAAAAATAAAATAACAAAACAGGCAACACAAACGTAATGTAAACGTTTGTTTTGTTAAACAAAATAAATATACCTGAGATTAGGAATTTTTCTAGCGAAATTCGCTAATCGTCTATTCGAAACCCGAAATTTCAATTTTACTCTGTTTTCATTAACAAAAAATGAGACGAGAAAAAAGAGAAACGGAAAATGAAGTAAATTGAAAGCTAAGAAAAACTTCTGATTTTGAGAAATGAAAATTTTTTGCTCCTGCTCATAAGTTTACACCCTCTTCAGACGTAATATACCTTATAACATAACGACTTTTGATGTTTAATCAATTCGTAATATCTTTGAAATACCAAATTGCATCTTTTACATTGATAATTCAAACCCGGCGTCCTAACGTAACGATCGTCGCTTTCCGGCGGATTATTTTCGTAAATCTTGCGGGCTTTTTGTCGCATATTTTGAAACCAAACGACTATGACGCGCGGGCTCAAATTCAATTTGGCACTTAGACATTCTAAATCGTCGTCTTTCGGATAGGCGTTTGTTTCGAAAAAATCTTGCAAAATTTTAACTTGCCATTCGGTAAAACGCGTACGATTCGCGCGGCGTCCACCACCGCTGTTGTTGGCGCCTGTGGCGGCGTTTTGACCGTTGTTGGGCGAAATGTTTGCCGACGACGAAGTCATAATATTGAAATCCGTAGCGTTTGACGTCGACGAACCGCCAACGTTTTGGAAAAAATTTTGATGCAAAATTTTATTTATCGGGCTGGAACTTTGTGACGATTGAGGCTGCTGCTGCTGCGGCGCCCCTTGTTGCAAACCGTTGTTGAACGCTTGTAAATTCATTTTAAATTTGGATAAGCTGGCGGCGACGGCCAATTGTTGCCGTAATTGCTCTTGTTTTTCCAAAAAAGCAGCACAATCGTCGTTGGAATACGTTTCAGTATCGAAGTTATCATCTTGAAAGTCTTGCTCTTCCTCCTTGATAATTTGCGTTGTCGAGATCACTTCATTTTTCGAATCTTCAGGTTTGTCGTCCATTTTAGCCGTTAAATCTTCGACGACTGGCTGCTCTGTCTGTTGGGGAATGTTATCTGAAGGAAGCAAATTTATTGTATGTAATACCTTTGATATGGGAAAAAATTTCATCTTGAAACGTTTGAAAAAAATGTGCACATGAGTTCTTTCAGAATCAGCATTGTTTTTATTCTACCCAACTGATTCTGAAATTGTGGGCTCTTGCGACAGTCAATACACTTTTACGAGGTACTGTTTTAATCACGAAATTACTTTGGAAGTATTAAGAATCCGGGTTCAAAATGGTCGAAAATTCTTACAAATATCACTGCGACCAAAAAACCGAATTTCTTATATCCTTTCGAATATTCGAAATTTCTTATATTAAGAAATATCAAAATTAGGATCAGTTTCTCATATATTCTCGAAAAATAAACCCAGTAACGTAAAACAAACTCTACTTGAAAAAGGAATTAGCTTATGTATGCAATCGATAATTATACTTCGATTAGAACCTTAAATCTCGCTAGATTTTTTTCTGGAATGTCGCATAATCGAATCAATTTAATCAAAGAGTTATCTGCAAAATTATATGGCAGAAAAAAATCAGCTTGAGATTCAGCGAATTTTCATCTTTAGAGCATTGTTTATTTAGTTCCCTGTAATTCAGAATTCCCCAGCCGATTCAAAACTTTCTTACTTTCGACCGCATTAGCGGAAATGTTTGACAAAATTTGTCTTTCGACGCCACTTTCGTCATTTTTCGATTTTTCCGCTTCCAAATTTTGCATACCGCCACTCTTGTCGTCTAACGTTATAATTTTGGCTTCACCCGTTTTCTCGTACTCTTCCAAATCGATGCCCATAGACGGCGGGATATTAAAATTGTACGGACTATCTTTGCTACGTTGCCTTTCTTTGAACAACGTATTGCGGAACCAATGTTTGATAACTTTATGCGGTAAATTCGCTTTTCTGGACATTTCGTCGATTTGTTCTTCGGTCGGCGAATTATTAATATCGAAATAAAGGCGCAAAACGTTCAATTGATCGTCGGTGATTCGCGTTCGAGCCCTTTTCGGCTGCTGTTGCTGCTGACTGATGGCGTTGATCGCCGACGTGGAAGCAGCCCCGGTGCCGGCCGACATAGAATTTACGGGCGGCGTAGGAGTGGCGTGCGATGAGACAGTCGGTTTTACGGACGAAAAATTGGACGATTGCTGTTGTTGACTGCCGAAGCTGGCCGAATCGAAGGGCGACATCATCATAGGCATGAAAGGATGCAGACCCAAAGGAGCGAATGGGAAACCCATGAAGGAATGCAGGCCTGGAAAATATAGAGGACGTGAACATCTCAATTAATTTTGCATAAACTGTGTTGCTTGACAAGAAAACGTGTGACTCTAAAACAACAATCCTAACTGGCATTCTTAAAGTTCAAAATTTTCTCAGAATTTACAGAAATACACGGTAACTTAGGGGATACATGAGTAATTTCTTCGATTTGAACAGACTTTGTTAAAAGTCATTACTGCAATTAAACATCTTGGTCAGATATTTAGATTGATGAAACTATAAATCTCAGGAACGATCAAGACCGGTCAAGTTAGTCATACGACCAGCAATGTTCGACTGTCACACAAAAATCGACTTTGTTGACTTGAAGAATTGGGTTTACAGTAGCAGTAGCTGATAAATGATCGAACAATAATGCCCATGAATAATTCACGAAGTCTCACGTGGGTTGTACACACATTGAAGAATGATAACAATTTTTAAATTTCTAGAGGAAGATTTTGTTTATGATGAACTAGAATTTGAAAACTTCCAAACATCTGTCACATTGAACTCAAAGTAAAACTTGATGATTTTTACAATATTCACTCGAACTTAATGGCATTTTTCTCAGAAGCATAATACAGTAGAACAAACCTTCCCGAGACTTACTTTTTCCAAAAATATAAAACAAGATAAAGCAGCATGGCTACAGTAATAATTAAAATAATCTAGATCCAACACCTACCTAAATTGGCCATATTCATATTCATAGCAGCCATAGCCATCGCCGCAGCTTGTTGACTTTGTGAAAATTGCGGAATATTCGCCAAATTATTCAAATTGGGGCTTTCGGCTGGCGATTTGGGTGCCAAATTGCCGACGACTGCGTTCGAAGTAGGAACCGGGGTAACGCATTCCGCTACTGTTGACGTTTCTGACTGCGTTTCGGCGGCTGCATCAGGGTCTGTTTCTAGTTTAATTTTTTTAGTATTGTCTAAAACATGTTTCAAAGTAGCGGAAACTTTTTCTACTTCCTCGCACGGCACCAACTCCTTGTGTACTTGTTCAACGTGTGCTTTCAATACCCAAACGCTGGAAAATTGTTTGCTACAGTAGGAACAACGGCATTTGCTCATTTCTGGCAAATCGCAACTCAAACTTTTTACAATTTCGGACGGTTTCTGATGAGTAGGGGAAGAAACGTCCAATTTCAATTTTTTCATAATTCCGTTGTCGTCGTCGTTGTTCGACGGAGTATGGCCGTTTTCGACTAAAAAATCAATATCGTTGACGGATTTGGGCCTTTTCCGATGATGAGTTTCGTTGAATTGCATCACGACTTCGAACCCATAATTTTCCAGCAATTTTTTCAACTTATTGCCTTTTTTGACGTTATTATTGTTATCGGCGCCGGAATTTTCGTCGTTTTTAGGCGTTTCTGGCAATTTTTCAGTGTTGTTAATGTTGCTATTGTTATGATTACTTTCATTATGCAACATATTTTTCCAAAATAAAGCGCTGTTCGACAAATTTTCTAGCAAATTATTTTTGTTATTCTGGGCCAAAACGCGTTGAAATTGATCTGGTGGTTCAATAATCGGAGCTTTCGGATCTAATTCGCCTGTCAAATATAATTCGCAAAGCTTGTTGGCCCGGTTGGCGTGAGCCACGCTCCGCAAATGGACGTCCAAAGTGGAGCCAGAAGCGTAGGCCACCTTGCACAAATTGCACTTGTAATTTTTGACCTGTTCGACGACGGGACCGGTGTCCGACTCCAGATTTTTGGTTGATTTTGCGTTAGAATTATGCAAATTAGGCGTGCCAATTTCCGGAACGCCGGATTTTTTCATTTTGTTCAAATGCGAAACGGAATTAAAATGTACGAATAAAATATTCTTCTGTGTGAACGATTCCCTGCAAGTGTTACATTTGAACGGACGCGACGGGTCGTCGAATTTTTCCCGTATTTGAACCGGAGTGGGCGAGACTAAATTACTCGCCACGGACGTCTTATTATTGGTCGGTGAAACGATCGCGTTCTGACATTGCCTATGCTGTAACGTACGATTATGCACCAGTAGGAACGTTTGTTTCGTAAAGGCAAGTTTACACTTGTCGCACTTGTATAACCTATCGCTATCGTCGTAGTGTAATTTTGCCATTTGATCGCAGTTTAAAGCCTCGTCCTTGTCTAAAGTTCCGTTTCCGGTGACGCAAAATTCGAAACTTTTGGCCGCTGTGGCGACAACGCCACTCAATGCCAAAGAATGCATTTTTTCTTCATGTTTCGATAAAGCGGTTTTAGATTTGAACATGCGACCGCATAGATCGCATTTTTCTACCAAGGATGGATCGTAGTTTGAAACGGCGTGCGATGATTGCCGATGCTGTTTCAAAGCTTGCAATGTGGCGAAAGTTTCTTTACAGCCGGGCGAATAACACGAATAAAGTTTGGATAAAGAATCTTCTTGCCCGTTGGGATTGTTGCCGTTGTCGGATTGTACGGGCGGTAACATTTTTAATAATTGGGCTACGACGTCATTGGTCACTTTGTGTACCTGAACATAGATCGAAACATCAATTATTACTGTAGAAAAAATCGAATATAAATGTGAAATCAAAGATTTTCAGTTTTAAAAAAATGACCTATTTGATCATTTATAGCTTCCCTATAGAAAATTTTATACATACCTATTTTTAACTCAAAAATAATGCATCTTTCTTCCAAAAAGCTGGTTAAACAATTTTCTTCTATAATAAAAATTCAGTGCAATATCCACACAAAAACGTCAAGAATAGTTTAAAAGCAAGCAGAATAACAAGGAAAAAATGCTAATGATTTATGTTAGGCAAGTGCGCTGTTATTTAGTTATTCATCGGGGAAATGAAAATTCTCGGTGCAAAAGTCATCCGACAAATCATACATTTTTAATTTTGCGTGACATAAAGTCTTGTTTGCTCATATAGGTATCTATTGAGCAATCTAAAACATCTCATTTATTAGCTATGCGGAATATGATTGGAAATTTCTAAGCACCAACGAGAAAAACGCAAAATCGCAAAGCAAATTAAGCAAACTGAGGTAAAAAAATCTGTAGTTGACATTCACAAAATTTATCATGATGAATTTCCTTCTACAATATATATTTCTATTTGTGTATTATTTACAAAGGAAACTAATACAGAGATGCCTTCGTGATAAATTTATAGATTCTTTTATTGCACTAATAGAATAGTCAAAAACGGTTCATCAGGGAAGCTCTAGTCCAGTTGCACCAAAAGTTCCATAATTTAGTGTTGAATATTTTCGATTAAGTTTACATTTATTGCTTCCATGAAAGTTTCAGGTTTTATCATGAAAAGAAAATTGCGATGCTGCAACAAATGAATGTCAAGTTACCAGAAAGCATTTACTCAATCACTGTGTGGCAGAATACGCTGGAAGTTTAGAAATATCCTAATTCAAATTTCTTGGGAAGCGATCGATTCTAAAGGACAATCAGATAATTAAATTGTCAGGTTCTTCCTGATTTTCATCTATATTCCAGACACCCCGTTTACCAATTTTGTCACGGACCCTAACTTTGTACATATGTAAGTTACGTAATTCTGTTGCCTGCGTTACACAGCGTTTGGTTATTATGATTTTTAATGTCATGTTAGCCTTTTTACCATCGTCGGCTTCGGAGTAACCAAAAATAATGGGCTCGCGCAAGGCTCTAACCCCCGCACTGTGCATATAATTGCTTTTGTTCCGTCTAAATACAATACATGAAAAAATCTGGTCGGTCGGCCTGGATTAAAGAGAAAAACAAAAATACTACAAAAAATAGAAAAAACTTAAAACCATAATTGACAAGGCTTTCTTGAACAATTTGACTGGAAATTAGATGCTAATTGATTGTTGCGGCTAAAGGTTACGATAAATAGAGAAAAAATTTATCTCGCCCAACCCCTTCAAGGCTATCGACATTGTTAGCAGAATAAACCAGGCTAATTTGATTATATTACGCTAGTTTGTAATTTACAAAAGCTTATCGAGCCCAGAGAAAAAGCGCTAAAAATGACCATCAGTCAGTCCTTATCTCTAATCTTTGTCTGCATTTTCATCAAGGCTACTGACTAAACTTGGGTCTGTGCGTTTATTTATTTTTTCCCAAAGTATAAAAATTGTGAACATCTGACGAGACGGGTGTTGATAAAAATCTCGCTCAGACCTTTATAACGAAAATTATAGATAGATTGGAGAAAAAGTCCGGGTATTCAATGCTCGTACTTGTAAGCATTTTTAGAACATATTTCCCCAATCCTAGGTGAGAAAGTATCCGAAAAATGAGTACCAAGTCGTATTAGTAGAAACCACAACCGATTTAAAAAGAAGGAAAAGATATTAAAGGATAAAAACTAAATTTTGATTCAAGATAAAAATGAAGTTAACTAACATTTCTCTAAGTTTGGGATATAAAATCATTTTACTTACACGACGATAAATAATCCGCATCTACGAAGACTTTTCAAGTTTTGAGCTATGCAAATGGAACAGACCCTTTCTTGTTGTATGTATTATTGCAACATTTACAGGTTCTCTGAAGCGGACGGACTACAGTACATATAGTAAGAAAAATTTTAAGGTATCTCAAGTACTTTTCCAGAATTTAAACAAAAAAGTTTCCAAAATAATATTATTCTGTTGCTAAGAAATGGACACGAATACACAGGATTCACTTCCTGACGATGTTATCATCTACGGATTTAAAGTCGATTACACGCTATAAAAAATATTGTTTTCAAGAAAACTTGTCCTTCAATCAGCCTAACTCCAAAAGCTGAGGAATTCTCTATTAAGCGAGCGATACACAATTTTCACTATGATCCCTGTTGCATGATCTTCTTTTTATACGTAAAATACACTTTTAGCTAAGACCACTCACTCGCGATAGATGATTCTCTAATGAAACTTGATCCGTACCGCACGATATCTGACATAAGGGGCACGTCAATTGAGAATCACAATTTTCACTTCCGTGAGATATCTTTTCTGTAAGAAATGATTTTATTAAATAATTTTATAATTCGCACACGATCGTCTCACCTTTATCTTCAACAAAATTATCATTACCGGTAGAATCGTCGTTTTTACATGTAATTTGCATATTATTAGCGTTGCTACTACTAATGTTATTCATACTTTTCTCCTCCGAATCGGCCACAATTTCGTTTTGATCATTAACGCTATTGGTATCTGGATAAACACAAAAAATGAAATAATTAGTCATCTGTTTTCTGCGTTATGACTAACATAGGCTGTATATAATCGAGAAAATTTAATATCATATAGACATAGAAAATGAGCTAGTAGGTATGTATGTATAATATATAGACAAGCAACGAGAAATTTCGACAAAACAAAGATTCTATATAGGAAAAAAAGATAAAATTAGATATTTATAATGAGTATAACGAAACACAATATATCCGCTAGGCGTATAGCGAGCAAACAGCCTTCGCATTGTAACATGTGCAAATAAAGCTAAATATCAAACGATTGCTTTGCTAATTAGTCTCAGAAAAATCTAGCTCAGTGCCAGTGCCAGCTCCCAAGACCTCATTTGCATAAACTTTCCGGTTATCTCGTTTTGCCGACCACAATGTCTACATTTTAGGAATAGTAATCAAGCGGATAAAAACGAGAAAGCGCATTAAAATAAAAATCAGGGGCAGGAACAGGTATACTACAACACAAAGAAAAAAGGGAAGAAAAATAAAAAGCCAGAAATATATAGTATACATGACGAAGCAGCAGCGGCACACAACAACATCATAACATTAGCTTGCTTGGAAGAAAGAATGAAAAATACAAAGAGAAAGCTAAAGCCTAAGCTTCTCGGGCAATAAGCATATTATGAAAAGGGGACTAAACTACACCCAGGCACAATAATTTGTTTAATAAATATGCGCATTTATATATTTTATTGCATAATTTATTCTGTAGCTCTGTGTGACTAGCAAACAGCGAAAGCTAGCCGGTCTTGAATGAGAAGATCAGTTTATGTTCGCCTATGTGATGCATACTTCAGCTTAATGGTCTTCTCACGGAAATTTTCTATACGAGGCAGTTAAAAGATTGAATCAGAGACAATTTGCATGTGGAATTGGGTCAATTTTTCAAACAGCCATGGCACAACAAAGAGTATGGTTGAACCAATAAAAAGGATATCTGTCAGGATCGCTGCTTAGCGAACTACAGATTTTAGTTTTTGTTAGCCGTAGTATAAGTTAATACACAAAATTCAACGAATAAATCACAAATTAACAAAATCATTAACACCATAAAAAATTCAAATTATTCTATCGAAATTTTTCGAGTGATTTAAGAACGATGTTTGCAATTTCCAAGAGTAATTAGGCTTAGACTAAATTCTATAATATAAAATATGTTAGCAAGTAAGTTCTACCCATCTTTTATAAATTTCTACAACTTGTTACAGATGAAATGATGAAAAAGCCGAACTTCAAAAATATGTCCCTCAGGGACATTTTGAGTTTTGATGGAATAATTCCAATAATGCCAGGTATTGACTAAAGAATACTCAAAATTTATCTCAGGAACCTAAATAAAGACTTCTTCCCAACGTAACTGTGCTGTGCAAGTGCGTGATCTCAAGTTTTCCTGTAAATTAAATCAGCAACTTCCATCTATCGAGGTGAAAGCTGCTCCATTAATATATTCCATCTACGGCTTTTGCATCTTCTCCACCAATTTCAGCGAAAAGATCATCCATGCTTTTAGTTGACGTATGTTGAAGAATTGTTTTCAGTTCAGAAGTCTATTTTTAAATGCTTCCACATAATGAAACTGAAAGGTACGGACTAATAAGTACAAATTCACATTTTTACGATTTTCTGCTACACCACGTGTCAAATAGAACTGGAAATCTGTGAACACATCCGATCAACTTTAACATTTTTAATAACAAATTCAATATTTTGTGTAAAGTATGTAGACGATAAAACCCAATACTTGTTATTTAGCATTATAAATGTTCCTACAAATTTTTGACAACGTACTGCCTTATCACTCACTACTTTCAGCTCATGAACTATTAGCTTAACGCTGAGCCAATTGCTATTCCATTATTAAACAATATTCAGTGGAAAGGTTACAACTAGGTCATCAGAGAGCCGACCTAACTCCAGTACAGCTTTCAACTCGATTTTCATTTAGAGCCTTATCTAAGGAACAGTATAATTTGCCTGAAATCTTTCATATAGTAATCAGCAGACAGAGCGGATTTTTCTAATTTGTTATACAAGATACCAAAGTTCATTCGCAACGAATTTTTTGGACGCAAGTTCCGCAAGTTCATCTGCACAATTTTCGCTTATTGCCAATAATTGCCGATAACTCAGACGGAGGCATGTTGCCAAAACTGTCCAGGTTCAAGAAACGAAGTGAGTTGTAGATTTTGTGAACTGTGATTCCTGTCCGCAGAAATCTATGCAAAACCAGTTGCTCCCTGAATAATCGATCAAAATCGCGCAACATTAACCCGATGACGAACGACAAGTTCGACATATACGCCAATTAGTAAAGTCTGCTGCAATTGTAGCTTTCGACAGATGTATAATGGGCAAACGAGCACCGAATGCAGGATTCATAACATGTATATACAATATGCGCGTTGTCTGTTTTAACGAAAAATTGACGACTCGGATGAAGTAATGAACAACGATGATGATTATGAGAAGGGCAGCTATAGAAGAAGGCAGGGAAAAAACCAGCTCGCCAGGTAGCTTTATAGCAAAAAAAGAACAAAAGAAACAACAAGCGTTAAAAGTTGTCGAATAATGAAATAATGGCAGACAATATGCGCCTACACAACGTGTCAAAATAACAGCTTCCGTCATAATTACTATTGGAAAAGTGAGAAAGCTCCAATTTGATTGGACGTCAGGCCTGGTGACAGCGCTGTAGTTATGTAAGCGTTCAATTAGAATAGAGGTTCTAATTTCATAATGACATAGGATTGGAGAAGATAGGAATTTACATTTGTGAGATAAGAGCCCAGAAAGTTACCTTGATTTTATAATACATATTTTCAATACTAATGTATAGAATGGTCTTAACATTGGCTAAAAAGTGCATGGGGTTCAGTTGCCTAGAATATCTTATTCGACCAAAAGCTAACAAACAGAATTGGAGGGTGAATTTTTTGATCAAATTCTAACTTCTTAAAACAGAATTCATTTTTAAAATCAGCGATGGAGTTCAGAAAGCATTCCAACGTCGAAAGTCAGCATCAAACATACTTCGTTAGGTTACTTCATCACTACTATCACGTGTTGTGAAAGCCCATTAGAAAAATTTTGAGAACGAAGTCAAAAATAATTTTCGATCAAAATGGGCACAGTTCCAAGCTTGATAATTAGTCGGGCATTTATAAAAAAACGCACGTATGACGCACAGCAGATACTTGCTTTATTCATATTCAGATTCACAGTTCCGGAAATGCTAGATTTTGCGTTAACTTGGGTTATCAGATTGATCCAAAGATCACTCTTATCTAGAAATCAACAAAATAGCTTCACCCATATGGAATTTGAGAATGTTATCTTTTTTATCTACAATCAAATTTCACTACAAAATTTGATTTTTGTGTTTTTTATCTTGGAAAACAAAATAATATGCACTTCCAATTCAAATTTATCTGCAATTTCTAGAAATTATCATTAATTAATACTACTCCTCAGTCTAATAAACTTTTGATTCAGCTAGCATTAAGCTACCAAAACAAGGGACGGAAATGCATAGAAGCAAATTTGACAAAGTGAAATTCAAATTCAACCGTAGTTCTGCTTGCCGAATAATTTTTCATACGAATTTCATTATTCTTTATGGAATTTTTGGTAACCTTTCACTACTCTCACAATAAAGATTTGGCTCTGCATTCTTTAATTTCAATGAGAAAAAAGTTGTTGATGTTGTACATACATACCATTATAGTTAGCAGTCGTCATAATAATAAAGCTTACTAGCAAATTTTTATACCAGCTAAGAAAAAAAGCAAAAAGCCGCGTCGAAAAAAGTAGTTCTCGTGAAGTGAGAGAGAAATAAAAGGCATAAAATTTGTTCAATAAGAATATATGGAAATTAGGATTTTTAAGATATAAAGCACTTGCGAAATGTACAAGCTTGTATGCTGTATGTTTCCTTGGCTAATATAATATTGTAGAACATTAAACATGCGTTCTTTTTCTTCTCCTACTTGCGCTGCCCCTTTTGATTCAATCTAGATTTCTTTCGAGGCTAAGTGAGCTAAGCTTTTCAATCAAAAAGGGGGAAAGCTTGTCCAACGTTGATTGCTATTTAACATTTATTATTATTCTAGTAGCAGCAGTATAGTAGAAGTAGTAGACGAAAATTAATTTAATTCATTACACATTACTCACCGTACAAGATAGGTGGGTATTGCGTTTATATAACTTTTTTCCTTATCTCGCTAAGCTCGCGAGATAAATGGCAATTTAGGTTCGAAAAAGCTTTTGATCAAGATATAAAATATTTTTCACGCATATCCAAAACAAATCCTACAAATTAATTTCTCGAATAATATGGGAAAGTTTTTCACAGAAAATTAATCATTCCTAATCATCAGACGACATCGATCCCAGCAGAAAATATGTCAACTGTACTTTTAATGTTATAATAAGTTCATGTAACCTGAGCTGTCCGTACTCATTAGGTGAATTGTATTAAAATAACCGATAGATATAAACAAGTGTGAAGATTTTATCACAGTTCGTATCATACATGGACATAGGGAGTAGGGGGGTAAATCCCCATACCTGGAACCCTTGCCATCGCCCTGGCCCAAAAAACTCGTCAAACACCACCCTGAACTTTTTCTAAGAAAGCTTTTTTGATTATTTTTTGTGCATATTTTCTACGAAAAACAAGCTTTCAGAACTTTTTTTGATTTTTCTACTCGTCCAACCCCTACCCCATGGATAAAAAGTCCAAGGGTCCTCCCCCTAGAAAATTCTTGCCGTGCATGTCTGGTTCGGATTACACACATTCTTGTTAGTTATGAGAGTAAAAAAGTCACTATACTTTGCGTATACTACAACCTTTCATTCCATCTACTGATAGTACATGGTTACTAACGAAAAATCGAGGATCGCTATTTTTATAAATTTATTCACGTATTTGGTTGGATGCGATTACATTTCTCTAAGTAAGTATAAAATTTTTAATTGAGCAGAAGTTTAACGTTAAACTCCCTTTATATTAAATTACGTTTGGAATTATGATATTTACGTCGATTGGATGAATAAACAAGAAATTCGCTATCATTACTTGCAAGAATCAATAAATTTTAAAATTTTTTTAACCCTTTAGTAAAAATAATAGAAAAACAGAGTCCTATTAGAATATGGAAAGTTTGGCGGAAACAATGCAAGTTCAAAACCTATAAACAATTAAATTCAATTTAAAAACATCAATCACCAGAAAACAATTAGCCCTACGGATTAATCGATGCAGCGATAGAACATTGGCGAAAAAAGTGACGATTCGAATTTTTTCAAATAGGGATGTGCTTGCATGTAATGTAGCAAATCGGGAAATTCGTGTAAGCTTATCTAGCAATCGAATTTGGTAATTATCAGTTGCAAGAAATCAATTTCTGTAAAATGATTGAGGAAAGTCGAGTCAAGAAAAAACAATTTAAAGCTCAATGCATAATATGCAAATAATATAATATATTCCAGAACCTCGTATAGAAGGTATGACCCAACTATATTATTTCAAAACTGGATATTCCTCCATCTTTACAATTAACTTTTAAAAAACTAATCAGCACAAACTAATTAGCCAACAACTAGTCATTAATTAATCTTCCAAAAAACAGTCTTTTGTCGAGTCATCGGAGAATGACCTCGAAAAAGTACGAGGTCGTTTCTATCACAGGATATACACAGATTCCGTACGTCTAACGAACCGTACCTCAGAATTGAATGCCGAAAACTAGGGATTATATTGAGAGAAAAAAGGAGCAAAGAAAAACAAGGCATAGCCTAATACATACAATGTAATACAATATAAAGTAAATTACACTAATTCCAAATAGATTGTGTCAGGAATGGGATACAGCCTTGACCTGACTGCGAAAATGTAGATGAATAGGAAAAAAGAGTAATGAATATGCAAATTAGTTGATGAGATTTACAAAAAAAAGTAAGATCAAAGAAAGTGGCGTGGAAGCAAAAAATAGTTTTAGGATAACGATTAAGAATCATAACTTGTATACATCAAGGCAAAGGAAAAGGTTGATGCTGATCGTTATAAAATCATACGCAAGTAGAACAATAAAGCCTTAAAATTAAGTAAACCATTACAGAAGAATAGTGTATCTTCTCAGGCCCAAAAAACGTCGAGTATAGAATTAATGACCTTCTACTATCACTATCACGCTGATAAATTTAAATTTTGCCTGACATAATAACAGGAATCAGCAGAGAACAGTGTTTTTCATGCATGCATGTGCACAAGATGATCACAAATTGCATAATGGCGCGTTCAATTTTAGAGGGAGAATGAATGATACTATTTTTACCAACATGAAAGTCCATCAAAACAAGGGGACTAAAATTTTAGGGTACCTACCTTGCAAAAAGGGAAACAGTAATGAGAGAAGGACTGTATATGTGCAGGTCTTACACTCCAAACGCATTAAATGCATCGCGGATCCGACAAAAATTTAATTATCAACTCAAATGGCAGCCCTACCAGAGATTAAAAGTACCTGCCTTATGAAACCTGAAATTATTGTAGCCAGGCAGCCGGGTCCTCTCCTATCCACAAAATAGAGGAAAAGAGGCTCAGGCACAATAATAATAATAATACCTCTTTCTCCGGGACGACCTTGTACGCGATTAAATGCTAATTTTAGCGTCAGTCCAAATTGTAGAGAAGAATAAAAGAAAAATGAGAAAAAGAAAAGAGATAGGTAGAGGTAGCCGTGCGCCTAAAATTGCCTAATGTTATACATGCATTGCATGCATTTGTGCATATAAATAAATGAAAATTACGGTTACAGGAAAAGTTTTATCCGCCCAATGACTGACTAGACGATAAGAAGAGGTTATGACGAGTGAGGCAAAATGAAAAACGGAGTGACTAAAGTGTAGGTGCACAACGGGCACCATTTTCCAAGTCTGCCTGCACACTGATGGATTTCAGAAAATATGCACAAGGATTCATTCTGAACAAGTTTTCAAGACGACAACAGTCTGAATACTTGATCGAAAGTGTGATGCTTCTTCAAGCTGAGCTTGACGAATCTCCTCACAACACAAATATCATTCTCTTTCATTTGATTTGCGTTCACTACCGTAACAGGCGCTTCAACGCTAGAAAATGAATTATGCTAGATAATGAGAAAATTTATGAATTGATTTTTTGATTTCTGATATCCTATTTTTAACAGGCTTGAATTCTCAAGAAATATATTACAAAGCTCCAATCCCGAATAAAAATTCTGCTAAGATCTACCATGATGACTTTTACGTCTTTAATTGGCATTGTAAAGAATTCAGAACGAAATTTCAACAGAGCAATAGCAGATTCTAATGAAGTTGATGATTTACAATGATCAGTAAGGTACAAATAACAACTGCAGCCATAAGCAACGGTTTTGGTATTAAGCCCACTAAAAACATTTCTTGATCATCTCTATGTGATGTGAGAAAGCATTTCTACGGTAGCATCTGTACAAAGTGAACGAAATTTCGATGAACATTGAATTTTCAAGCAAACTGCATGTATCGATGCCAAAGAACTTATGTTCACCGTAAATAAACATAACACCAGTAAAAATTTATTTTATGCCTTTCAAGCAGTTCAGTTTTCTAAATAGAACGTGTGTTACAATACAAACCTGAAAAATTACTGTATGAAGAAAAATTTTTAGTTACCAATCTGTGTAATTCAGCTTTCGTAAATTTTCGAATTCCTTTTTTCTAGCATCATAATAAGGAAATGTACCTAACCGGATAAGAATGCAGGAATTTCCTGTCCATTTTAGACCAACCATCGCCTTTCTTGTCTAACTACCGACTTGAAATTAAGCATTCTTTGACATTTTTCTTGAAATAGTAGCTCTTTAAATTATGCATTTTTAAATCACAATGGAGGTGAACAAAAAATTCGCAAATTTATTTTTAAAAGTCGATCACAGAAATTCTTAAAGTTGGCATTTTCGCACAAAGTCTTAAAGAAACCTTGAGAAAAGTTATTGAGGCGAATAGGTGAAATTTTGCACCATTCTTTATTCAAAATAGACTATTTGATCCAATACTGCGGTTCATTCTATTGTTGAGAATCAGACCACAAACGCTCTTCAGCTATAGGAACGATCATCTGGAGTGATAAAATTGTCTTAAAATTTTGAGGGAACTTCAAACAATTTCATCAAAAATCTTCAGATAGGAGAACTGAGATTATTAAAACTAATTTTCAATCAAACTGCTATCAGGTATCAGGAAACTTTTACCGAATTACTTTTTGACATTATGCAAATGAACGCAATTCGAAATATGCAAAAAAACTTTTGTTCGGAACTCTTGGATATATATTATTGTATTGTCTGCCTCGTCATTCCGATGAAAATTGGTTTAAGTATAGCAGTGCAACAGCCAGCCGCAAACAACTATCATTTTGTTGTGTCGTCGTGTATACATTGCCCGAGAATAAATAATGAAAGAGACAAATTTGCGAACACCACCGCAAACTAATGAGAGAAAGGAGAGAAGAGGGAGAGTCCCTGCTCTGGGATATAAATGAATGAAAAGAAAAAAGAGAGAAGAAAAGAAAAGGGGCATTTTACTACCCAAGAAAAGAGATTTACCTTTTGGCCATCTTATTAAGCAAAAAGTAAAGAAAACCAACCTCTCCACACCAGACAACCTCAAAAGTTCAATCCGGCTATAGAAAATGTGGAAATTAAACAAAAATGCCCATTAAAAGTGTGACGCTTCCTGTATGCATACGAGTTTATATATGCGAGGAACACACAAACACAACGAAAATGAATAGCTTTTTCTCTTTTCATACTCACACCAAAAGCATAAAAATTTTTGTACAAATAGACAAACGAAGAATTTAACGAGTTGGAAGTTAAGGAAAGAAAAGAAAGCCTTAAATAAACTGAAGCACTACTTGAAATTATTATATGTCTACTTTCGAAGCAGCTGATTTTTTGTTATGCCGGTTCTCCAACCAGCCTTAAAGCGATGAATAGAAATTTTGAATTTTGCCGCGCACATTTTAGATTTGAAAATTGAATTTCTAAATTTGAAGATCCTCTTCTGTATAGCGAAATGATAATGGATAATCGACAATATGTAAATTGAATAAACGTCATTGAAACAGTAAAAGCGGAATAATTTAGCATTTTTAATTTCGAACGTTTCTCCTGCGACATACAAGTTTTCGTAATTTTCAAATTTAGAGAGGTCATTTTCGCCCCTCCCTATAAACAATTTACGGAAAGTTCCTTGAAATTTTGTGTACGGTCACTGGTTAGAACGATAAGAAATTTAAGCAAGTACACGATGGACGAATCAAAAAAGATAGCGCGCATGGAACAAAAAATGGAGCAATTAATTATTCCATATTTATAATTTAGATCAAATGCCACGGTTTTAGAATTTAAAATTTATAGTTTCTAATGAAACAATCATTTTTTCATTTATACATCTTTTTAAGTTTTATATACGGCATGCACTACTAATTATGGCCTGACAATAAAAAATACACCAGAATTTTTAGGTCGAAAATAACCTCGGAGTTTAAGTCTACAGAAAACATAAGTCTGCCTCTCCCTAATGACTAATATCCAGTCTAATCTCTTTTTCACTAATTACCACTAGACTGACCAAAGTAAATACGATCGGAAAAAGTTTAATCCAGGTCGAGCGACATTGGTGGTCCAGAAAATAAGTAACCTGTCTTCTTTTTGACCTTCATGCATATACTTTCGGAGCTATGAATAAACAAATTTCTCTGAAAAGCTTAACGTTATATATTTATACAGTACGAAATGCCCGTGCGAAAATTAAGCTCACGAGAAAAAGAACGAGCTTAATTAAAGCTAATGAAAACGGGTATACACAAAGCCCTGTCTCTACGTATTTGCTCTAAAATTTCCTAGACATCTTATAATCCGGACGAAAGTCAATATGTAAAGTCCTTAGAAATATAAAACTGAAGAAAGTGATCTAAATTTAGCTTTTCATTAAAAATTAAGCTAACATTGAATAAACTTGTTTATTTAACTGCAAAAAGAGACTTGATTAATTTTAAAATTAGGGTGCAGGTACCATCCTCGTGGAAAATAGTCCTCCCTGAAAACCGGCTTTTGATACGGTCTGCGCACGTAGACTCTAAAATCAAAACGAGAGAAAGAAAGAGATTGAAATGCCATTACCTATCCTTTTTCAATTGTACAGGAAAGATAATGCATATACATTGTATAGGGCTATTCTACGTCAATATGTCGTATTACAGGCAGACGGCAAAAATTGCGACGACATTAATGATAAGTTAGCTGATAAAGAAATTTTTAGACTGGTTCTTCATTACTAGAGTTACAATAAGGATGGGAAGGAAATGTTACGGTAAACTTGACAATAAAACTTTATTGCCACATGGGTTGTGTAAAATTAAGATTAGGAAATAACTGTATTGAAAGCTTTAAAATAAAGTGTGAACGTCTGGAAATCCCAGGCATACGACGTATTTCAATATTCTTAAGGAATTAGTTCATCTCTTGTTCAGAAATTCAATTGATATTAAATTGGAGTGTGTTAATCAGGCTTTTAATATCACTATTGGAACCTATCATGCTTACGTATTTTAAATATTTCATAAGTCGCAACGCAACAGTTCCTAAAAATAGTCACAAATTTAATAAGAATAAATCAAATGAGACAATTTTTTCTAAATTTCGGGATTTTGGCAGATTTTCATGCATAAAGGCTGGAATTGAAACGTTCCTTCATGGATTATTTTGGTGAATCATCATTGTTAAATCATATTCTCATGACGCGCAAGTCGTTTAAAATTGCACTCAAAAGAATTTTCAATTTTTTCGTCACCAAACTTCTGACCGATCCAAACCCCAAGTCCATACATGTAACGGAGCTCCGAGGTCTGGGGGGGGGGTTGGAGCACTTTTTTGGGGCCGGGGGTCAGTAATTCCCAAAATTTTGGGGGTAGGGGTCCCTGAAGGAAAAAAAATTCGATTTTTTCCATGAAAAATGTCCGAAAAACGGTTTAAAAAGTAGTAATTTTTGTCTAAAAAATGATAAAATATGTACTTATGGCGCGAAGCGCCGAGAAAATTGACGTTTTTGACCATTTTTTGTTCAAAAATTGACATTTTTCATGGAAAAAATGACATTTTTTAGTATTTTTCCGACTAAAACTATGGGGATCCCTAGGGCTACCATATGGCTAGCCATAGGATTGGAAAATCCTGGGGGGAGGTCGCCCAATGGGTAGCCATATGGTCGACGATTTCTGGGGGGTTCCCATAGCACTCCCGCCCCCCAATTAAATGTATGCCCAAGTCATAAGTTTACCTTTCGGTCAGAGAAATCTCAATCGCATTCTAATAAGTGCCCAATCTCATATAATAATCTAACTATGCGCCGCAGAATATCCTATTCATTTTAACCACGTTGTCGTCGTATCGTTGGCAATAGAAAACCGTGAGAAAGGCTACTAGTTCGTACGAGGTCAATTCTCCTCATTATTAGTAGACGAAAAAGTCCAATATTTGATTACCCCGTCGAAAAACCTATTCGCAAATTATACCTTGACCCGTAAACATACAGTGAACAAAAAATGTTTATCCCCTTACACACAATGAACCTCTTGCTAAGATCGAAACAATGGGATTCAGCCTTGGATGATGAATGTTCGTTAATTAGAAAGAGAATCAAATTTAACAGAAGGCAGAAATCGGCTTAGAAACGTATGATTAATGTTGTATTGGTAATTTAATCTCTGAAAGAAGTTAACGGGTTTTGCTGAAAGTAGGACGTTAATGAGGGCAAGCGACTTAAAAAATTGCGTTTCTTGACGAGAATCTTACCGCTAGAATCCTCCGGAATAAGGAATGTGCTGTCTCGAATTTCTATCCAATTCAAATTTTCTGCAGAATTTTCCTCTTTACTGCACGTCGATTCCATGATAGGTAAAATTTGATTAAGCAATTCAGCATGACGATTCGAATGCAAATGAGCTGAAAAATTAAAAGTAAGCTAGAACTCAACTGAAACTCAATGGCACAAGGTCGCAGAAACATTTCTATGCAAACACGTTCACTTTTTTATTTATCCATCATAAGATTAGCTGCCAGTAGATATGATAGCATAAAACTGAGTCTTGGTGGTGCAAAATTATCACAAAATTGAAACACTGGTATTATATAAAATACTATATTCAGTTGGCGCCGTAAAACTTACGAAAAGTCGAACTTCTTCAACATTTATCAGAAATTGTAACTGTCAAGGTTGTCAGATTATTCTAGTTTATGATTCTGCTTACTAGTCATCGAAAAACGGTCCGTCGAAACGAAATCGCAGAGCGTGCAATATAAACATTGATTACCGTTAACTGTGACGCCTACTGAATTTCCCAGAGTTTCGAAGGTAGCTACGCAACTTTTATGCCGTAAGGTCGCCACATGTAATTGAAGCTTATGTAAACTATAAAAAGTAGTAAATTTATTTTGAAATAAGAAGTGCAGTTTAAACGAAAAAATCGTGTTATATGAAAGTGATTTGAACGGATATTAATCAAAAACAGAATAAAATCAGGTTTCATACAAAAGCCGTTCCAGTAATTGGAGAAAGGATAAAATTTCCACAATTTTTACGCTTCAAAACTCACGATAGACACTATTCACGCATTTTTAAGCTTACTTGAAGGATTTTGTTGTCTGTAAAGTCACTAGCAATAAAAAGTGAGACAGAAAACTTAGAATTTTCGGATTCGATGTCAAACGCTGCTAACTGCAGAGAAGTCGATGATACATGTGCATAAGACATCGGCCTGGTTTCATCAAACAGACTTAAGCACCAGCTAGCTTAATTCTATATATTATACCACCGCCGTTAAGATGCAGCTCAGCTGTAGCTTAAATCATGCACACAAGACATATCGAGAAAGTAAACTTACAGCTGAGCTGCATTTTAACGGCAACGGTATAACATTTAGAGTTAAGCTCCAGCTTGAGCTGCAGCTCAGTGCCGTAGGAATTCCCGGAAGGAATCGTTGACAATATGGTTATAATATGGCTAGAGCTAGAGCAAGGATTCGCCCCGTGAGATGAAAAAAGCTGAAAATGTCATTTTCCGCACAAAATCGAGATTTTTAAACAGAAATGTTCAAAAATTTCTACTTTTTCGATAATTCGTGCCATAAACAAGATTTTTGATGCAAAAATTTCGAACTTTGTTCCTTCCATGATCTTTTCTAAATTGTGGGACACAGGTTTTTTTCGTTTTGAAAATCATGAGCCAAATGGCTCATAGGATTAAATTTGTAGGAACCAAATTTAAATTTTGGAAGCCAAAAGTTTGTAATTACAGAATATTGAAAAATTGGCTTGTAACACATTGTGGAATGTACATAATTGAATAATATCACTATTCAATCAGTTGATAAGTGTTCAAAAAAATTACTGTTCAAAATTTTATTTTCAACTAGCATTTTTCTGGTGCAGACCTCCTTCTACATGTACAGAGATCGGCCAAAAAATCTTTGTACAAAGAAAATTTGTTTGTATGCAAAAAAACACGATATTTCGTGTTTTTGCCCAAACCTTCTTCCAAGATAGTACTTGAGATCAAGTCCTCCTGGCACAAAAGTATAGGGTATTAAAAATGCAGCTTCTGCTCTTATTCCTTCTGTTGTTCCCTATCTTTCCGGAGCGTAACACCGAGAATTTTTTCTAATTCTGACATTCTAAAATAATGGAAAATTAACTTAAGGATACTTATACAATAAATATAAAGTTTTTATGTTCAAGAACATGTCTTTATCATTTTAGAAATTAAAAAATATGTTCATACTTTCATGAATTCAAATTAAACTTGAAATTTCTAAAAATCAATTCCATGATGATTAAGAATTTATTCTTGGCTCCATATTTAAAGTTATAGTTCACGAAAAAGTTAGAAAAATTGAGATTTTGACCTCTTAAATGCACCAAAATCCATCTTTTCCTTGTCGAACATCCAAAACAGTGGATAGACCAATCCGACGAATTATAGAAAGAAATCCGGTGAGAAGGCCGCACAGGAAGGAAAATTTTGAATCGAGAAGTTGTAAATTTTAGGCATTATCGGACCTTTTGACCCGGTATGCTACCCTTTACTGTCTGACCCGACCCAAAAGGGGAAAGAGACCCTTAACGCGGCCCAACCCGTTGTCCAGAGTACATCTGTGCATTACGGGTCGTGGGTCAAAGAATAAAGTTGATCATATCTACTGTTGAAGAAAAAGCAATAGCGGTTTAAAGAAAATTTTGTTCTACATTTGAGATTAAAATTCAAACATTATTATATTGCGGAAATAAAATTTTGTTGGCGATTTTCCCATGAAGATACTGAACGACACATCTGTTATTGGAGGGAAGGTTGAGGGGACCCTGCTCCATCGGCCGATAATTCACTTTTTTGAACATCAGCCGATGGTGGCTAATATCCTATTTTCTGTGGTAGATGCAGCATTAATCAGCCTTGCATGTGATTACTTGTTGTGTTACTTATGGACATTCGCGATAAGTAAAATGTTCACTATAATGAGTATAATATGATTTTTTTTCTTCAATGCATTATGACAAAAAAGCTCTGCAAGTTAGTATTAAACAAAGTTTCATCTGTTTAACTGTGAATTCTTTTACACGATAGATGGATGATGAATAATTTTGAGATTTTACCTACTGAAAAAGTGTGCGTAAAAATCCTCCAATTTCCCTCATTTATGTAGAATTATTTGGCAATATAATATTGATAAGCAATGATATGGGGTCAAATACACCTTGAGATAAAATACTTTTTCACTTCAGTCGTTAAAAGTATAAACATATGAACTAAAAAATAAAACTGGAAAGCAAGTAATATATATTTTTCCAATTTTTGTTAGCCACTCTGGGACTGGATTAGAAGCTTACTCAAATAAGCTTTAACAGTATTTGGACCAAAAGGTTTTTGCATAAACGATATGGTACTAATGTTATTCATTCTTAAATTTACAAGCAATAAATAAAAAATAGACAAAAATTAGTACTGCGGTCAAAATCGCTTACACACTAGAACTTTTCAGTTATAAACTAGTGGACAGTGCCCCCGGATTTTCAGTTTAACGTGTGACATATGAGTTATCAGAAAATCATAAATCTAAAGAACACTACTGGCTTTTCGGTTTTATTTCTCAGAATGATTTCAAGAAAAAACAAAAAACAATTGAATAATGGTGCAAAGAGTGTTGTTTTATCCATAATTATTAGCGAAGATTAGGGCCGACGATATTGGCCGTCTTATATGGGCTGATAATATTGGTGGAGTGACCGATGCGTCGGCAACGGCAATTTTCCGAAATCGACCTTTTTTATCTGAGGGAAAGTTTTAATGAACCAGTTATTGAGATTGAATGAAAAACGGGAGTTTAAAAAATTTTTTTCCACAAACAAGGAAAGATCATCTTTGGCTATCACTTCATATACTTTTTGATCCATTTACAGTGACTGTAGATTATTTACTTTCATTTTTTGCCCTGAACAGAAGAGAGATTTTGTTTACAGTTGGTATTTAAAATCAATAAGATGAGTTATTCCTTATTCCCAATGTTCACTTGCATTAAACAATTAATAATCAACAAACATGTCACATGGCGAGTATGTGCTTGTGTTTTGCTTACAAACTGAAAATAATTTTTTTTGACTCGTCCCGAAATGAATCGGGTCAGAGGTCTCTGACTCAACTTGCTATTTTTACTGCCTGACCCAACCCGACATTATCTGGCCCGATACATGCCAGTATATATTACGGGTTTTTCTAGGAATAGATAAAAAGATGCATTTCCAGTTTTATAAAGTCAAAACGCCAGCATTTTTTGGTTCTCGAATCAATAATAATAAGCTAATATATGTATTCAATAAATTCAGATTCATTAATCATAAAAATGTTTGTGCGCAATAATTCCGAGTAATTTTGTTCAGTAGTCCAAAAACCACTTAGGTTTGATGATTTTAATGCGGATCTACGTTTCATTAACATTTTAAGCGTTTTATACTCAATTTCAAGAAGGAACGGAAAAATGTTTTCGATGCTGATATTTTTATGATTTCCGATAGTGGCAATTTCGAAGTTTTAATCTTAGGAAACGCACCAAAATGCATTTTTCTGTTCAGAAACTCGTTTTGTGGCAAAAAAATGTGAATAAAGTTGGTAATCATTGTGATCAGAATTTCGAGAATAATCATAATCAGTCAACTTGACAATACTATAAAATTCGTTCATACCTGTTTGCATATTCGTTACAGGCTATGCATCTCAACTGGATAGGATTGTTGGGGTTCAAATAGCTTACGCGTAATTCATTCTTAAAGCCACCAGCTCGAACGTGATTCATCTAAAAAAAATCAAGCTGTTCAATCTGCTACTCGATTCCTATGAAGGTTGTTTCTGTTGGACGGAACTTGGCGATGTGCAGATGTCAGAAACATTGTACCGTCAACCAGCTAGAAGGCAAAACAGAAAAATTGATATCAATTTCTCATTGAAAACAGGCATGGGCGTAGCCAAGACTTTTGCCAGGGGACGGGAAACTATGATTTTCCAAAATTTGTAAAGTTCATAACCAGATATACGCAGAGCAAATTCCACTAAGTGAGAGGGTTTAGAAAGGTAATTTAAGGATTGGGGAGTTGAATTACCATTAAAAATCAATTTTCGTAGGAAATTTGATTTATTGGCCATGTTCTACCAATTTGCACAAGTTCAGCTAAAAGTAAATCAAAGGTAAATGACCGCTTTAAAAATTTAAGTGCGGGTATTAAGGGTTTTATGATTGATTCAAAAAATAAATTGGAACGATGAAAGCTGTTTTTGAACTTTTCTTTGCAAAATCTGTCCTGTCGAATTTGGTATCTATTTTTTGCTTCGGTTGCAAAAAATTGAAAAAATTAGGTCAAGAATGCATAAAATTTTGAAAATGTTAATTTTTTACTTCTTCGACGTCGAGATCTGTTTGCTGTAGATAGACATTTGAACGTTGAATAGGTTTTGAGAAAAATTTGAGCATTGATCTGAAATTCTGAACGCACCAACCTATCATCTTCTTAGTCTCACTTGTCTACAGGAGGAATCCCCTTTGCCTGCCTACGCCATCTAAAAACAAGTAACCAGAATGCAGAAAATCAGGCGACAAAGCAAAAATTTAAATTCTTAAACCAGCAAGAACTTCTGCCAATGTCCAGCACTACTTTTCTTTCGTCAAAAACATCTGTCAGTCAGTACTGACCGACTTACGTTTCGTTTCGATACAAGCACATGGGTGAGGTTGGAGGTCTGAACATACCTGTACTTGGGGGGGGTTGGGGGGAGACCTCCCCCAACTTGGCCAACCATGTACCCAAATTCATCCCCTCCAGTTTGGAAAAAAATTTAAAAAATTTGCAAAAAAAGTGTATGTTTTTTGGCCTTTTTTGGGGAAATTTCGACTTTTTTTTCAACCCCCCCCCCCCCCCCAAAAAAAATTTCGGATTCACCCCCCCCCCCCCAACTGGTCGGAGGTCTTACAGGTATGAGTCTGAACCCCCAGCAGGTTTTGACTGACCCCCAGCAGATTCTTCCTGACCCCCAGCAGATTATTCTCCCAGGATTGATCACGGAGATAATGAATGATGATTTTAACCCTTTTTTGCAGAAACAATGCATGATTCCATAGGAATGTAACATTAAAACTTTTAAAAAAGCCAAGCGATTATTTTAACATTCAACTAATTTAGATGTGGGAATTTTCTGGTTATGTTACAAAACCTTTCTTTTGGTAATGAAGAAATAAAAAAATTCGATCCCAATCCCCTTGTTCTGGCTGACCCTCAGCAGAATTTCCATGCTGTGCATGTATGGTTCCGACCATACCTGTAAGACCTCCGACCAGTTGGGGGCATACCTGTAAGACCTCCGACCAGTTGGGGGGGGGGGGTAAATCTGAAATTTTGGGGGGGGGTAGGAAAAAGTCGAAATTTTTCCCAAAAAAGGCCAAAAAACATACACTTTTTTGAAAATTTTTTTTTCCAAACTGGGGGGGGGTTGGGGGGAAATGATTTTGGGTACAGGGTTGGCCGAGTTGGGGTTCCCCCCCAACCCCCGCCCCCAAGTACAGGTATGGTTGGGGGGGGTAAACCCGAAATTTGGGGGGGGGGGATAGAAAAAAGTCGAAATTTTTCCCAAACAAGGCCAAAAAACATACACTTTTTTGCAAATTTTTTCCAACCTGGGGGGAGGTTGGGGGGGTTGGGTGATGTTGGGTACATGGTTGGCCCTCCCCCAAGTACAGGTATGGTTCGGACGCGACGAGTTTCTGCCTTTTTTTGGGTGATCAGTAAGAAAAATAACGATAACACAAATACAGTAACTATATTTCCGTGCGCTCGCAAACCTATTTTAAGGAACTACGTGCGAGTCACTCAATAAAACCTCACCAGTTGCAACCTTTGCAGATGCTTATCTGTTTTTGTGTGCAGCTGGAAATTGGCTTTCAAATGCGTTTTATAGTGGCACAAGTTGCACGTGTAATGACCAGCGTTTATGGTCACGTCCGAAGGATTTGGTTTCGTACGGTCGACACTTTGGCAATGGTGGACCATTTCGACGACGGAATCGCACAAAAACGCCATACAAACGCAACATTGAAATATACGACCGCTGTCGGCGCCGGCTTCCAGAAGGTAGATTTGCATATTCTGAGCCAAAGCGGCTGCGGCGGAATTGTCGACCTGCCGTAAGATACAGTATGACAGAAAAAGAATTTTTTTCCAAAGAAATCTCATACAAGAACGATATACTGTATTCAACCAAACTTTTATGTGTGACTTCTTGCATTAGTGATTGCTGTAGAATTATTTTGGTTTGCTTATAGCCAATTTACTTTGAAATGGCAGTCACAGCAACAAAAAGTTCACGTTTGCACACAATTTGCACAAAGTGGACACTGTGGCCCAATCGCCAGAAATTCGTGGCAGCAGGGAAACCAAAATCGTGGAAACAACATTTTAATCATTCACTTTTGATTTGGTGAACTCGCGAAATTTGGACGGTTTTCCCAGTTTAGTTAAATGAGTAATATAGCCTGCTTTCTTGTTAATTGGAAAACGACGAAAATTGGAACTGTTATCAAAATCATTTAGAAATTGTAGATTTTTCCACCTAAAAAGCTGCCGAAAATAAGTTGAGTACGCTGACAAATTTTCATTCTTATGTGACATATGATAGAAGAGGAAAAATACGAAATAGTACTTCCTTCAGATTCTGTTATTTACAGGCATTTCAAGAAAAACAATTGCCAGTTGTGGACGAAAAAATTTTCTCTCACATACTAATTACAGCAATAAACCCGCTAATTTTTTAGCATTGCATTCACTTTCAGCGATTTGTAGCACCTATCGTTTCAAAATAGACTACAACAGAGGTTACAAATGTTTGAACGTGAGTAAATGTTACTGAATGCGATAAGGACCATTTCCACACGAAACATTATGAAAAACCGATACGTATAGTCTGTTTTTCTTGAAATGCTTCTAAATAATGAAAGTGGAAAGTAAGTAGTATTTCAGATTTTCACGATTTTCTGACAAACAATCTATTATATAGGACTGAAAATTTCTAAGCATACTGAACTCACCTTGAACAATTTTTCGAGTGAAAAATTTTACAGTAAGAGCTCTATGTAAGTGATTTTGACGAGGATATTGATTTGTGTCACTTATTCGGAACCATTTTATAAAAAAACAGACTATAAATTCTTTTATTCAGAACATTTTTCAAGCTCAAATTTGTAAATTTTGTAGCAGAATTGTAGCGCAAATTTCAGAATATTTGAGCTATAGAAATACCAAAATTAAAATTGTACATACAAATCGAACAGATAAACTTTGAGCTCACTTCTCCACAAGGCGTTTCTCCTTGCCCTATATTTTGAGGATGATAGGCAAAAAACGCCGACGATGTCGTCGGCTCAGCGATTCCTTGCCCAAAAATTTGGTACCCATTTGCTGCAATATTACTATTATTGGCGGTTATTTTACCACCGGATGCTCTCTGGTGCATAAAATTATGCAAATTGGGCGTATTTTGTACGTTATGCACGTTTTGCGTGTGCTTTTCACTGGTCATATGGATCCTCAAATTACGGGCCACGTTGGTTTCGTAGTTACAAACGTCGCAACGCCACATGGACTTGGGTTTGGCCATCGGCGCCATCGCTTTACTATTGGAGGAGACTAAATTTTTAGGAGTACAATCTTGACCACAGACGCCGTTATTGGCATTCAAATTAGCAGCATTGATGCTAATTAGATGTTCTACGCCGTTGATGGATGAAAAGTTTTTCATCGAATTATCTTCTATAGAGCCATTATTGACATTGGAAACGGCTACGGTAGATGTAGGAACCTCATTTGCATAATTTTTATCCTTATTAGGCGGCGAAGAAGTCAAGGCGCCTCGACTTTGGGCGGCGGCCAATTGCAGTAAAGCCATGGCGGATGATGTGGTTACCGATGAGGTGACCGAAGACGAAGAAGGATCGACTCCGTTCTGAACCGGGGCCAAAAGTTTGCCTTGTTGGATTTCTTGAACGTTGTTCAAATGTTTATCCGACTGCATGTGAATGGCTAAGTTGCCTTTGGTAGTTGTGGAATATTTGCATACTTCACATCGATAGGGTCTAGCAAAGGAAAAATAAAGATTCACTGTGACTACGGGTGGAGCAGATAGAAATTCTATCACCGATCTATCTGTTTCCATTCCACCGTCTCATTTCAGCTACCTGTGTGAATTCAGCCACCGTGTTCTTGTTTGAATTTTTTGAGTCTTTCATTCAGTAACTCCTATACTCTATTTATTGTAGAATGATTGATGCAGCGATCCCATGCAAGTAATTTCAATTACCAAAAAAATTTGACCCCTTTACTTTGAAGTAGCAACAACCAAAAGTGTAGGCTCAATTTGACGAGCAATTTTCGAGGAGTGTAAAAGTTTATACTGTAGAAAAACGCCTTTTCTCCATGACAACAGGAAATCCAAAATATATAAAAACCACTTTTGATTTCTGAATGATATGATACTTCGGCAAAATTTACTCTATTCAGCCAGTGACTGAAGACTGAAACAGTTAGTCGAAAACGCATGGTGGCTGAATCAACACTCGTCCAAAACATGGTGGCAGAAATGACAAGACGTATAAAACGACATTATAGTTGAATTGATGCGGCCCGTTTCTTTGGGTAGGAAAGAAAACCAAGTTGCGAACAATTGAGCTCAGCGATACAGCCATCAAATAATCGATGTTAGTTCAATTTTCGTGCATCTATTCGGCCGGCGAAGTTTGATATACCATTTTAGACCAGATCAGGCGTGCACGGCAAGAATTTTCTAGGGGGGAGTGTCACTGGACTTTTTATCCACGGGGATAGGGGATGGGCGAGCATGCAAGCTTGTTTTTCATACAAAATATGCACAAAAATCATCTAAAAAGGTCTCTTGGAAAAAGTTCAGGGGGGTGTTTGACGATTTTTTCAGGCCAAAGGGGAGTGGCCAGGGTCTCAGGTAAGGGTGTTTACCCTCTACCCCAATGTGCATGTATGGACCAGATAGTTTCAGTTTGCTTCGATACTTAAAAAAAACACTCTAAAAGGAACTGAGAGGATACTCGTTCCCAGAAGTTTCATTTTGTCTTTGCAACTCTTCCTCTAAGAATATTATTGCAATACATGGAAGCAACGAAATATTTAACATTTCTCCATTATAGGTGAGGTCACAAAACTTCAGAAGAAACAATGAATTCGCTTCCCCACAAGAAGTACCTAGTGGCCGAAGTGACACCGATGGCTGAAATAGTTTTATGATCAAATCGACACTCCATGAAAAAAGATGATTGAACCGATATAATGGCTGAATTTCAGTGTCAAAATAAAAAACTGATGACTGGATCAAAACTCAATCGAATAATTTTGCGAATCAAGCAGAGCTAGCGACTATACAATTTTTTGGAAGTGGAATTATCAGCAGGCAAGATTAAATTAATTTTTTTGTGTTGCTGCTTGGACTGTAGATTCCTGGTAAAATTTTCTACTTTATTATATAAGCAGAAAGAGAAAAAGTGGTGGATAAATTGCAACAGAACCATGTTTTAGCATAGAACGCATAAAATTTTGGTAGCTTTAAATTAAAAAAGTACATGCTAAAAATGCTGCAATTATAATAATTCTTGTTTTACTGTAAGCGCACTCACTTATATCCGCAACTCCATTGCTCGCCCCGACCCAATCGCGGATGGGGTTGATTGGTGGCGCAATATAAACAGGAGGTAGGCGCTTCGTTATGCTTTTCGTTCATGTGGATTTCCAACGTTTCCTGATATTTGTAGTGCCAATTGCATTTCGGGCATTTCAAAGTTTTGCACGAATTGCGCGAGTGCATCATCGTAATGTGGCCGCCCAATGAACGGGACGAACCTAAAACCAGGTCGCATTTCGGGCATTCGACGCCAACCATTTTTCCTTCGGGATGTAATTGACACCGGGCGCCATTATTGCTGCTGCTGTTGTTGTTGTTGTTGACCGGCAGCAGCTTGGGCAAGCCGACGGTCGAGGAAGGGGTCGACGGTTGGCTTTGACCGGGAATGCTGAAAAAGGAAGATAGAATGTGCAGGATTTCCCTGAAATTCAACAGCTTTAAAAAGCAAAATACTACAGTAATCAGCATGCATGCACAGCATAGAAATTCTGCTAGGATCAGCCAGGACAGGGGGTGGAATACAATTTCTTTTCGTTTTTGATAACGAAAAGAAAGGTACTAGAAAGGTTTTCTAACACCCAAGCACCATATTCTTTAAGCTATATGAGTCAGATACGTGAAATTATTTGCTTAGACTGCACTTTTTAAAGTTTTAATTTTAATTGTTAAACTACAGAATCATTCCCATTTTTATGACGACTTTCTCTTGTCTCTTGCTCCTTTGTCTTCTTATCAATCATTGCTGGGGGAGTCAAATCTGCTAAGGGTCAGCAAGAATCTGATGGGGGTCAAACCCCCTCAACCCCCACGTGCATATATGGTTATCATGAAGAATAGTAGCTCAAGTTTTTTACACTCACGAGGGTGAGCCTCCAAGACCATTTTTGCCTGTAGGCCTTTTTTGACCTGAAATTTGCACAAATGTGCTAAACAATTGAAAATTTACCCATACCCTTACCCGGTTGCTTAGGAGATCAGCAACAGAAGAACTCACCACTACATGTATGAAGTTTAGTATGAATGTGCGCCTATGGGCAAAAAAGATCAGTGTAATATCAGCCGAATGCCTGTAGGCTATAACATGTAAATATTTTAAATTTAATCCAGAAGGCCTCTCGTCGTTAGTAGGCATAGAAAGTTCCAGGTCCACCACTTCATTCGACTAATTGTATTTTGAAAAATTTTGAAACGGTAATGTACGAGTTATTTTAATCAGATGATGACAAATTTTCTGATCACAGATACAAAACACGATGATTTACCGCCAATTAGCAAAATTAAAAAGTTACGGTCCTTCTCAAGCAATAAACTGTAGTGAAGCATATTTGCGAAATTCAAGATACAACTTTTCATTGATCTATAGCGGAAAAACAGAATCACATTTTTGATTCAAAATCTACTGCGTTGATTATCTTACTTCTTCCATATGTTCACTGCATGTTTTTTTAGAATGCTCACAGGGATATAAAATGGAAAGCAAGTGTGTAATTCCACATAGATCTATTAAACTAAAATTTCATTTACTCTCTCAACATACTGTCACAAGGTTCTACATGAAATATTACACAAATATAAGTACTTTATTTACACGGTTTTGAGCTCACAGATTATAAATTTTTAATTGTATTGAAAAGTTTTTCAATGTTATTCTAGATTCCAATTCTAAAATCAAAACGTGACACTGAAACGAGGCCGCTCCATGTGCGACATTATTTTCTAGAATAATAATATAGCTCAATCAAGAAACCTGCAGTGGTACTTGATCAAAGCACATGCTGGTACGAACACTCAAATAATCTGTTAGAATCTTTTTCAGTTATAATCATGTCGAAATCTGGGATTAATGACTATTACTATGTATTTGACCTGAAACCGATATTCCGAACTGAGACATAACAAATTATTATAATTGTAATTATCTACCGAGGAGGTGCCACTTATCTACCGAGAGAACGGAACGTCTGATGCAATAAAAAGTGTAGCAATATCGTAGGTTTAGAGTAATTTTGGTACATGTTGAGTGCACCACGATTATGATTGTGTAAATTTAGATTCACAGGAGCTTAATGATCAAACATATCACGCTTCACCATCTATAACTTCAATCTATCTCAACTTCGATCAAAGGAACTATACATCGACGAAGTTAATATTTTTGAACTCAGCCCGGCCAAACCTCTCGAATGGTACCCATTTTTCTCATGGAATAATTTGGCCTCTCCCGAAAAATCCTGAGGTCGGTGGAACCACGATTCCGCAGTTCACGTCAACAACCCAGGATATCAAATTTACTTTTGATCTATTGACGAAACGGCGGCAGCGGCGACGTTGTTCAATGCCCGGGAAAATCCCAAGGGCAAAAGGCCCGCGGCGGCCGCCGGTCCGTTGACCGCACTCGGGTTCATTATGAGCGAATTTTGCAATAGATTCGAAATCGATTGTTGCGAGGCCATCATCAAAGTGGCCGCCGCGTTAAAAGACGTGAGCAAATTCATTTGCGAATCTGAACATGAACGAGGGGAGAATTTTCACTCTTTTGGAACCCGTAAACGTTATGTTATAACAAAATGACGTTTTTCCAACTAGAAGGTCGAAGAGAAGGAAAAACAGAAAATGAGCAGATTAAAACGAAAAAAGGCGTTACTTTAATGTTTATAGAAATAAAATTAGCAGCGAAATGAGATAATTATTAGACGGAAAATGACGCCAGATAAGCGGATGGCAATCAAATTTCACTTTACCGACTGTAGTAATAGTCTGTCTTTTATAAAATGCTTCTAAATTGAAAACTGACAAAAACAAGTGATGTCTTGAAAATCAGTACACAAGGCTCTTATTATAAAACTTGTTTATCCAAAAATTAAGGGTTACTTGAGTTAACAATTACATTTTCAGCTCTATTTACAGTATACATGAGTTGTGTTTTTCACAAAATAGCAAAACTAACTCGCCTTCAGCTTTCATCTCAAGAAAACAGATTAACTGTAAGTCCACTGAACGATCAAAAACTCTTTCCTCGGACATCAGCTTATAAAGTATCAGTCTTAGCTACAAATCCATTTTTGCTTTTTGTATCCACGTTTCGGACCTGCCATATTTATTGCAGTTTCAATTTGAATGCAGAATTCGTGATAGATTCCAATAGGTCTTTTCCAGGCATGTCTGAACTAGATTCTGGCACAGTCGTCCAGACAGAAGTAGCAACTGTCTGTTTTTCTTGAAATGCTTCGGAATAATAAAACTGAAAAGCATTTACTATTTTATATAATATCTACAATTTTCTGGAATAGAAATTTGTGAGCTTACGCAACTATCCATACCTACAGTAAGGGGTTTATGTAAACGATTTTGAGAACGCTTCATTTTTAAATTCACGAGCATTTTATAAAAAACAAGCAATAGGCACACAATAATTCATTCACAGATCACAAAATATTCTCAGACAACCGGCTCACAGCCTCGTCTTCTCAGAATTTCTCTTTAACAAAGCTCTTGCGGATATGATACTTGCTCAGAAAGGACTACGAATGTACTGTAGCTAGCTAAATGGTAATCGTGTTGTAGTTCTTGTGCATTACTGTAAGCAAGAGTACGAAAAGTTCATGAATTCTAAAATTTACCGTTGTTAAAAATTCGCATTTTCCTGTTACAATATGGTGATGAAATTTACGACTTTTCCACTCAAACTTGTCCATCATTTTGTGAGAAAAATTTTTTGTCGTTACAGTGACAATAATCTGGGAAAAATTTTACCATTAGTAGTCATTTTCGGGCTCATTATTCTACAAAACCTTTCGTTCTCCGTATCGTTGGAAATTCTAGTCGCCGACGTTTGTAACTTTTCCTCATTTTTCGCCGAATTTTGTAAAATCAATCGATAAATCGTGTACGATTTTTCTTTGCTATCGAAAATCGACAAATAATCGTTATTGTCCGCCAAATTTTCGATATTTTTTATAAAACCCTCCTTCTGGTCTTTTAAATATCGTTCAAAATCGGAAATGGAAGCGAAATGGCGTGCTAATCGAAAATTTGGGCAATTATCGCTTTCTAGGCAAATTAATAAGCGATTTTCTGATAATTGATCCTTCGATTTATTATCTGTAACTTGCTGATCGTCCGTATTCAAGACAAAAAGCTTCGTTTCTTGATCAATATTATCGTAAAAAATTAGAACTTTATCTTGATCATAATTCTCCAATAAATGTTCGAAATTCCGTCTATCCAAATTTTGATAATTGTCATCGTCGTTTTTCAATAAATATATCACAGAATCGTTAATTTTGTAGAAAAATTTAAAATTTCTACAATCAACGGGACTATTAGTGGTTCGACGAGTTGACATTGAATAAATTTGAATAGAATATATGAAAATTCTTGATCTTTATTTCCAGGAAGTCTGAAACAAGAAAAGAAAGAATGCCAAAGTTGGAACCCGGATGTTTTTGGGATCAGAATCGGAATCATTATTCTGGTTCCAAAGAAGTTTTCAACTTAGCATTATTCTACATTCTCAAAGTGTCATTTTCGATTTTTCAAAAAAACTTTGACATGAAACAAATATTCATATTAAATAGCTCGTCGGGATCTCCAATTTCAATAACCTATTAATTTTGAACTTGCAAATGCAGCCAACCTATGAAAGTGAGTTCAACACAAGAATTGCAAAGCGTATCACCGTATTGAACGAGAAAAATGTCATTGTTCACGAAGGCGAACTGTCTAACTGATAATTTTCTTCAATAACCTAGTCAAACGCCCAAAATTTCTCGATAAGTAAATTTCGATGCCTCACGGTCCTAACCAAATCAAAAGTGAATGTATGAAGTTGTGTCTATGATTTTGTCTCTTAATAGTCGTGAATAAATTGAGCGTTTTTTCTACAGTATAAAGTTTTCTACTCCAAAAAATTACATACTTTTCAATAGCACTTTTCACATATTACATGCATGTTGGGAAATACTGGACTGTAGAGTTCAAAAATGAGAATTCTTCTATCTATTGCTTTCACTCTTGGCGCGTAAATCCGGGAAGCATGTGTCACAAATCCGTTTATTAGAATGCTCATGAATATTTACGTCTCGACAAGTTGAAAAGTAAGACAAGTACAGCATATGGCTCGATCGAAATCTTTAAAATTATCGAAATTCGAAGATAAACGATTACAGATTCGAAAACCTAAAGTCGAGAACATAATTATTCGCTATTGGAGACGTAACTCATAAGACATTACTGTAGGAAGTAGTTTTTTCCTTAATCAGGTTGCTATAACTGCACAGAAAATAGAGTCACAGTAGGGGTATATCGACGTAGACCTGCGTAAGCCTGCATCTTCTTGCTATCAGTGAAAATCAGATTTTCAGGATGCCCATGGTTAGGAGGTGTTCCTGCTATTTTAATAACCCCAAATTTTCTACTCTTATATAATTTTTCGACGCCGTCGTCGTCGAGGGAGACTATGAAATGATGATAAAAATGACAAAAGATGAGAGCTTGGGCCTCTGTAGCAAATAGACGTGCACCTTTTTCACAAAACGCACAAGGAGAGAAGAAGAAGAAAAAGCAATGCCTTCCAGTTTCCAAAGATTAAAAATTTTAATTATACTTTGTGTCTCAAAATAGAACAAGGATTGGTGCGTGCAGCATCGGGACGGTCTTTCTCCTTTCTTTCCATATCTCTCTTGTAGACCTCCATTTTGATAATCATAAATAATGTCGTTGCCTGTTTTTCATTGGTTACTGTATAATACAAAATGAGCTGCAGCCATAAGAGGAAGTAGGCGGAGTCAAGTATATTAATCATATAGGTCGAAGTTCAGATTGGAAGGTAGCTGAGCTGCGACCTCTCTAGTTTTGTATGATCCTGAAAAACAACCTACTGGAGTATTTCATGTATGTTATATTTTCAGATTCAAGTGACTAAGTTCCGTCACCTCGTGGAATGATCTATAGAGCCATGGTTGAATCACTTGATGAGTTTTCTCCACACTCATCGAGCAATAAAACATCTTTCAATAATTTAGCCGAAAAGTTCATTAGTGGCTCAGTTATGCTTGAGTTTGGTACTTTCGATCACTAAATCCATAGTGGAAATCTGACACTAAATGCCGATTTATTGTTTATCGGCACAATCGACTAGTTACTGTAGGTACTATGTAAGAAATTCTGACGCATGAAACTGCGACGTTATAGCACTGTCTGCTCCACTTGACGCTTTTTTAGGACGGCTTTTCTCTGAACCATCATCTCGATTCAACATCTCAATTTCGTCATTGAACGAAACGTTTTATGGCATCTTTAGAGTCCTATATAATACAAAATTTTCAGATCATGTCAGCTGATAAGGTAGTGTTTTGACAAAATCAAAGTTACCAGCAAAATTATATCCGTTCTCCTGTACCATAAAGCGCCATGTATACTTCACGGCACAGCCACGGCGACCGTGACCAATCAGACTGCGCCAGGAAAAACTGACGTTGAATATGATTGGTTGCACGTCACGTGCAGTGAAATTTGATTGGTCACGGCTGCCGCGACCGTGGCCGTGCCGTGAAGTATAAATGCGGCTGAAGACTCCGAGACTGAAGTCTCGCTCTGTGGTATATTCTCATTTGTTCAAAACCGCATTACACACACACACTCAAGAAAACCAAAAAATGAAAAATCATTCATTTTTCTCGCAGATGAAAAACCAGCTGAAATATACGACGCAAGTAATGGAAGAAAACCTCGAAAAATTGGCGTCTAAAAATCGACGTCCCCATCGGGATTTGCGATTCAATTAAAATCCCAGCTTTATGGGACCAATTTATTAATTTTGCTCATTTTTCGGCGACGGTTTTCCTGGCCAGTTACCCTGCATTCAAAAATGTTTCTGCGTTTTAGAAATTAAAATTATTTCCAAGCTTGAGTTGGAGAAGGAGAAAAACGAAATATGCTAACGAAGAGTCGAGCAAGAAAAAAGAAATAAAACAAAAAATCCAAAATATACATAGATTAGGCGAATATTAATGGTTCTCGGGAAATTGGCCTCAGTGATGTGGGTGTCCGGGTAGGGGCAAAAAATGCGGAGCCAATTTCAAAAATTTTTTGACAAAGAGCTAAAATCTTAAAAAGTATAATGCTCTAAATTCTCCCTTTTTCTAATTATAATGGAAAGGGAGGAAAATTTTATGCAAGAAAGAAATATACATACGTACAAAAAAGAAAATGATTTGTTGGGTAGAACAAGAGAGTATTTAAAAGAAAATTTATGACTAACAAATAGCCGCCTTAAATTTCGTTCGAAAATAAAGTATAGGAGGCTAGGAGGAGGAGAAGAGTCATTATAGTTAAGATTTGACTGATAAGTGACATTAGTCTTACATATATAGGAAAGATGATAAAAATGAATGGTCTCACTTTTCCGACAAGGCATACAGATTCAACGTGATAAAACTATGTATTGATCGAAGATCAGTAATACTTTAATAATAACAGTAAAAATCAGTAATACTGTCAAGATCAAAGAGTTCTCTGTAAAAAATACGTGATATTCTGCTGCTCATCCCTTGAAGAAATGTTCATAAATATGCAGACCTTCGACTTCCAGAATCCCTCGAGAAGTGTCTGAGAGACCGACCAGTAATTAGCAAACTAGTTGAGATTTGTGTAAAACGAAAATTTCAACTATTTGAGATGATAATTTATTATTAAGTTCATCGTACTTACGATTTATGTAAATTTTTAAATAGTTTCCTGTATATAGATCATTCAGGTACCGGTTTATGTAAGAGTGACACATACTTTCACAAGTGTCATTTCTCCGACCACTATAATATGGAAATCAGTTACAATATATGTATACGTACAGAATCGTTGTCCGATTTAATTACTACTTCACACAGGCCGAATATGCGGCTTAATAAGTATATTTTCATTTTCTAGAAGCTATGAAAAAATAAAGCATCGGGTATGCTCTATGTCTCGAATATCATTATTTCTAATTAGTATTGCCTGTCACGTGATTTTGGATTTTGATGATCACGAAAAAGAGTGATTAATTTCGTATTTTCGTCGCGTGTGAATGAGAAAAATGGCCGAAATTACAATGACGTCAACAAATTAACATTATTATCCTGAAATCTAGTTGTATGTGACCCTTATTCCAGAATCTATTAAATAGTTTCTCAACGAGAGACATATTTGGTGAAATCTGAAGATATACCATCATTTGGATCTTGACTTGAGTCTAACTTATTGCAAGTTTGATCACCTTTCAGATTCGTCTCATTTCATCAACTGCACTCTCACTCCATGGAAAAATGAATTAAAATATAGGACCCGTTGCAAATAAATATGTAAGTAATTTCTTCGCCCTTTTTCTCGTTAATTAACTCCGATGTGATGAAGCAACAATTAATTTAGAAATCTAAAAAGTTGCCACATACTAATTACAGTCCCACAAAAATGGAAATAGTAGATACTGGCTTCAACTTCCTTAGCCTGAAACATCTAATTTCAAAGTTCAGGAGTAGTGGTGTAGAGGCTGAAATCCTGGTACTAACTATACTAATTAAGACAGATCATTATTTTCCAACCGGCGATTCATGCGCTACTATGGTATTACCGTTCTAGAGAAAAATGAAGTGGCAATGACTTTTTAAATTCAGGGGTTGGTATTTTGTGTTGATCATGCTGAATTAATGAAGATCATGACTTTCTAACTAGCAATTCATGTCCTCTGTTAATCACCACCCAGGAGAAAAACCAAGTAGCAGTGATTTTTTAAGTTATTGGAATGATCAAGGGTTGAAAAATGTCATATCCATAGACTAACTAGCATCATGCGTTCTAAACAGGGCCTGATGTACAAAAACACATTCGTATTCACAAGTTTAGTCTTCTGGACTATGGTTTCATCAAAAAGAAATGATCAATAACAAAACTGAACCGCAACAGTACGGCAAAAAAACTGAAATTCCGTTGAGCTATTCTTCAACAAGTCGATCTCCGAAATCAAATCGCACTTCGAAGAACAAAAGTCCTGTCATCTACCGCCTGACTTTTAATGCTGGTAGTATCCAAATTGATATATGACAAAGATTAGTAGTGGTCGTCAAAATCGTCTGCATAAAGCTTTTATAAGAAAATTTTTTACTCAAAAATTTTTCGAGGGTTAGTCGATTGCGCTCCCGGATTTTCAGTCTCATGTGTAATACGGTTTTGCAGAAAATTGCAGATACAGAAAAGAAGAGAAATGTAGAAGAAAAAGAAAATAGAACTTGCTTTTCAGTTGTGATATTTCGGAGCATTTCAGGAAAAATAGACTATAGACGTACGCTTCATGTGAAGAACAAAATTGATTCTAGAACCCTTCGGATAGCTACACTGTGATTAAGTTTTAATGAGTGAGGAGGTGGTTGATTTGTGAAAAAATAAATAAAATTAGTAATCACATGAACTAGTAATAAATCCCACAACTGTAAATCAGTGATTCGATCTTTCGTACCATACAAACATTGTAGCATTCAACTAACTAAAACTTTTATCACAAAATATGACAAACAAACGACACGGGGAAATGTACATCAAGATGTTTCATTGCATGTGTTGTACTGATCTCAGATAATGTCAGGAGTCAGAGCTACATAATAATGGTTTGTTAAAAGATTGTTAAAAAGCTTTAAAAAAACTTTGTTAAAAACCAGTGTTTTGTGCCAAACAGATCAAAAAGTACAAGATATTACGAATTCACAAATATTATGTACGTCTCTCAAAAATAGCTCACTGGGAAGCTAATACGAAAAAGTATCATGAAATCCCAAAGATACTTTTGTACATAATGTCAGAAAGATGCACAGAAACGTATTTTCTCAGGACTTATTTTACGAACGATGCTATGTATTACAATGCAGACTTGGGAACAAAACTTTTACAAACCTATTGTACTTTCAAAATTAGTTTGAACCCTGTTCTTAACTGTAACTTATTTTTCTTGGAGTGGTTTTAAATAATTAAAGTGGGAAGCAAGTGCAATTTCAAAATTTCAGGATTGTCTGGTAAACCGAATGTCTAATAGAAATGAAAATTGATGAGCACACAACTAACTTTCAACAATTTTTTGATTAGAAAATTCTAAAATAAAAGCTTTATGTTAACGATTTTGACGATAGTATCAATTTTAGTCATTTTTCCAATTTGGAACATTTATAAAAAGCAGACTGTAGATTAAGAGTTTAAAAAAGAAAACACGATTTACTGTGATTCTACAAGATTCTACAAGAACTTCTAATTAGATGTTTCAGGTCTAATTATGTATATTCATGGCGTATCTTACTAATTTGTTTACCATTGAATAAATATGCAAAGTGAAATAGACTCAAAAAAGTGAAAAAAGCAAATGAGTAGAGAAATAATATAATGCGCAGAGAAAATGAACCCGGGTTGCGTCGAACGCCCCTTAGCAATTAATATGGAAAATAATTATTAGGTCGAGCGAAGTAATAAAAAATTAAAATATAATTACAGAAACAATATACATGCATGAAAAAAATTTCTAGCGAAAAGAAGCAAAAAACAATATTTTTCGTTGGTACCAGTCCTCGTGAATAACATAAATGTACAAGAATAATTATGAAAATATGTAAATGAAGAAAAAACCAAATAAATGACAGCCAGCCATTCTGTGTGTGTGTGTGTGGACAAAGTAAAAATAATAAATTCGTACAGTGTATGAGAAATGTTTCGTGTAATTATAAGAATCATGGTGGGTGTCTCCAATAGAATCGGAAGAAAGCGGTCACGTGATAATTTTTCCACTTAATTGTTGCACTTTTTAGTTTAAAATCAGAGCATACAGAGAATCGTGGACCGTATCATCATTATACCCAAACTTTGAGACAATAAGATGTGGTGCAAACGTGGCTGCTGATACAGAAACTAGTAATGATATTCCACAATAACATTCATTGTTAGCAGTATGCAACGTTGTAGACCAGGTGGCCGACTGTACCACGTGGCCGACCGTAACGGGTGACCGATTGTTATCAGGTGGATAAATTCAGCAACACAAAAATATGCTTAGTAAGTAAAAGCACACAATGGTATTTCTGAATTTCTAGAAGTTTTTCATTTTGTGAAAAAATTTTCTCCTCGTATCTATTCATTTTTTTGGGTATATTTCTTATAAAAATGAATAAAAATGATTATGGGGCTATAGAATATCTGTGTTCATGAAGATACGACGTTGAGTGAGAAAGTCGCGAAGATCTTAATCATTTTTGGCCTATCAAAAAAATAAAGCTAAACGGTGATTTGATGGTTTTCAATTCTCATAAACAGAAAATGCGAAAAATTCACCACTATTCATTTCAAATACAAGCTGCATACTGACTTTAAGACTTTTATAGTAAATTTAAAAATTATGAAGGTAGAAATAATCGTACGGCCACCCGGTACTGTCGGCGACTTGCTACAATCGGCCAGGCGGCACAGTCGGTCACCCGCTACACAATCCTATGCAATACTCTCCAGTCTCCAATTAATTTTGTTATAACTTCCACTG
Source organism: Romanomermis culicivorax (assembly GCA_963922205.1). Taxonomy (NCBI): domain Eukaryota; kingdom Metazoa; phylum Nematoda; class Enoplea; order Mermithida; family Mermithidae; genus Romanomermis; species Romanomermis culicivorax. The sequence continues at coordinate 107,417 of CAWUHX010000080.1, read as the reverse complement.
CAGGGAACTATAGTCTGTTTTTATGAAATGTTCATAATTTAAAAATGACCAAATAATAAGTACTCCCTCGAAGCCGTTTACACAAAGCTTTTATTGTTCCAAAAATTATAAGGTTAAATTGAGTGGGCTCGGAAATTTATTATCCTCTGCGACATATGTTTTAGTAGTAAATGGTAAAAATATGTAACAGTACAACTAGCTTAGAGTCTTAACATTAACGAGCATTTCAAACAAAACGAGCTATAGTAGTTTCACTATATGTCGAATTTGAAAGAACCATAGTCAACTAGTGAAAAAACTCGTTCACTGATGTTGCAAGTTTAATTCCCATGAACATCTTTTCCCCATCTGAAGCTCATTGGAAACAAGCGAACTATAATGTAATAATGCTAGAAGTTTTCATTAGACAAATATTAAATCTAGTGAAATATTATGGAATAACTGCAACCGGTTAACATTCATTATGACTATCCGTATGGACACCGGAAAACACAACAATCTTTCCATCCACGATTAGATCTACTGCTATTTCGAGAATGAACATTTATATAGTCTATTTTCGAAAAGTTTTAAGCTTCAAAGCATCCACATGGCGTCATTTGATCGAAGATACACAAAAATCAAGCAACCATTAGCTTCAAAAGTAAAAGCATATGGAAGTGAAGAAATCTTCAACCTTAATTACACTTCGAAAGCTATCCGGAGTAATTGTCGGAGAAAATTAGTCGAATTAAAAATAAACCGAATAGTATGTATTTACAAAGGATCCCGGCTCTCATAGCACACCCTGGCAAATGATCTTGGCTTTCTAGGGGAGTGCATTCTTGGCTAATTTGTTCACAAAAGAGAAAGCCGAGTTCTCATTTTCATTGAACACACACACAGTACTATCTGCCTTTTTATTAATTAATATTAATTTACGTCATTTTTCTCATTTTCCCGTGTGTTGGAGAAATTCGCGCATTTTGCTCCTGTTCTGTCCATCCACGCTCAAAACAAGCTTCTTCATGTATCAGCTTCACTTTAATTAACATTCTTTAATTTATTCTTTCTTTGCTCATTAAATGTATGTGTAAGAGAAACATACGCTGGCGAAAAAATTCTAATTAAACGCACAAAAGAGTACATTTAAGACAAAAAACGCGAAAAAGCGAAAAAGAAGGAAAGATTTTTCTACACTAGTAAGAATAATCATTAACGAAAAAAGGTGCCGGACTTTTAGGATCCTATATTTCACGTACAGAAACCTGAGCTAATCATTAAATGACATGATCAACAAACACTTGGTCAATACAACCAGCTCATACATAAGGAAGCAGTGTGTCTCCGAATCTTACACAACTTTGATGAGCGTTTTTCAACGAGGTTCTATTCCACAGAATGTTTTATATTTTTTGCATAAATAAAATTGCAAAAAAAATGTTCTGCAACGTGAATTTGTATCATCATCATTATTGTCCATACATAACAACATAGTCTAGTTGAAATGAAAATGGTGTAAGAAAAGTTTATAATTCAGTTACAGTAAGCTGCGACGCTAAAAAGATTGATATTTTCAAAGTTGAGCATTTGATTGACAATTTTGTAAATTTACGGAACATAGCTTACATGATATTCGCGTTTTAGAACTACTGTAGTCGCCAGCAGAAGGACTGTATATTCACAGTATCGTACGAGCTCATTTGACTACACATGATTATAGTTAACGCGACGGAAATATTTTTTCGTGATACTGTTAAGGTTAGTTATCTTCATGTGTGTTACATGTGACATGTAGAAACGATTTTGCGGAAATTCACATTGCAGGACAGTCGTTGACAAAAATTTATCTGATGAAAGAACTTTGGAGCATCAAACTGATGGGCACCCAAATACTAACCATGGTATTATGAATACATGGCTGAAAACATCATAAATCCAGGTTCAGCTATACGATACGACACAAAGGTATTTCTATATTTCAAATGAAACCTGATGATTTAATACGCTATTTGCATTAAACCTGAAAATGTGCTACTTTTCTTCACTACAGAAATGAAACATTTTTCTTTCTATTCCCTAATCTGAATTTCATTCCATTCGCCCCCTTGCTCGTCTACTAGGAACACCAGGATTCGTCTAGTAATTCTGAATATGCAAATTAACCGTAGTTACTACTTGAACTAAATCCAATAATCTATAGTAGAATACACGGCGCTTTACGAAAATTACCTCAAAGACACCCTGTTGATGTTTATAAGCGAACTAAGGCGCGCAGTGTACATGGGACGGCTATTAGCATATAAATGGCTCGATTGTTAAGAATGCCCTAGATTTTCCAGCATAGATAACTATTTAATTAAGAAATCTATAGATACACGTACGAGCTAGAGACGATATCAAATCAAAACACGAATCAAGATTATAGTAGAAGCTCAAGATAAAAAGCGCAAGAAAGAAAGAAAAAGAAAAATACATATTAGGCTTAGAAAATTAAGTTATAGAAAGAAAAAAAGAAGGTGATTATCTCCGATTCGAAAAAAAGACAAATTTCGAGGGTGAGAGGAGCAATCAAGCAGTTTCAACTATATAGCCAAGAAACGAGAAGCTATACCAGAAGTTCGCCCTTTCGGCGGATTAGATTTTGCCTCAACGCAGTGATAATTAAAAACCATTCGATAAATTTTACCCTGCTTACTGTAGTCAGATGGCGTCGGACATTTACTTTTTTTCGATGCAGAACATTTTACGAGTTGCGCCAACTTTTGGCTCAATTACTTACGCATTATTATATCATACTAATCAGAAATTAATACTCAATTGAATGACACAAATGTCGGAAAACTGAACAGAATCAGATTAGCTTCGGGATCTTGTGAAATACCGGGTGCTCTGCGCATCTTCACTTTAGTTTTTACACTTTTGCAAATTTTCGGACGAATAGAAGAGTCACAAAAACCTCTACAGCAGCATAAAAGTTGCGCAAAAAATCTCATAATGCTGCATCTTTTGGCTCATTATTTTTTACAGTAACTTTACTCAGTTCAACGTATGTTTTCTGTACTTGGAACCCGATTAATATAATGGATGAAAAAACACTGAAAAAAAGCTATAGTCTTATTTTCTCGAAAAGTTTGTACCTTGTGGAATGAGAAGAGCAGAAAAGCTTCTCTTTTATCATAATATCACATTATGCACTGATCCACTATTGTAAAAATTTCGCTTGATGAATTCTCCAGTAAAAATATTTTGTAAAGGAGTTCAAAGACACTGCCATAGTTTATTCATTTTCAAATGAACTTCGGAATGCAAAATAATTCATAGAAATCGGTGTGCTGATATTCAACCTGCATCAGGTCGAAATTTTTTTTCTCAATTTGTTCGCCTAAGTGCTAGAGTCAACTCGAGAAATTAAGGTGACCATGCAGGTTGTGTGCGCCGAGGCCCATTTCGAAAAAATAGACCATAACTCGCATTCAAAACTTTCCCTGAAATTTTAAATTTGATTGTCATGGTGCGTTTTGACTTCTATGTCCATCTGGAATCTTTATCTTGAAAGCGTGTAAAATGTGATTTTTTATCCGCAAATTATTGTTTTTGTTACTTTTTCAGAAACCGTACTTTTCCTGTTTCACCACCATTAAAAATTTAAGATACGCGGATCGAAAAGTGTGCACATAAAATAACCGCCGGACGGCTAATGAGAAGTTAGTTAGCTGCTTAGTTAGCAAGAATATGTGCACACCACACGCAAAGTACACATCGGGGGCCCCGGGGTTCGGTGGAAGGCTAATATATTTAAGCCAGGCAATTAAATGCATCGATCCTTGCTCATTGCCCACACAATTAGGGAGGCAAAAAATTTTTTGAAGAAGAAGCAAAGTAAATGACAAGGCGGTCAGCTTTCTCTCTATCTCTCTGCCTCTCTACTCTTTGCCTCTAATGAACCGAAAAACGGATTGCGATATAGTGCCCGGGGGTTTGGGGAGAGAGGCAAGAGTATGGAAGAAATTTTGGTGCGCATTTAAATGGCTAATTGCTCTAGAAATTAAGGCTTTCCAGAAGAAAACGAGCAGCTTATTTCTAAATATAGAGAATGGTAAACATGGCGGAAGTCCCGCGGGTCGAGGAGACACCCCATCTCAATAGAGATCTACTAAAATATGACCTCTCGATCACTTTTTAAGGTTATTTTTGCGATAGGTTAGTCTAGTTCTAAACTTATTACGCAGGTTGCAGTTTATATGATCAATTAATACTCCTCCAAGAAAGGTTCTCGGAAAATCAGGATCGCCATATGTAGAAGCCTATGATTAAACCTCTGTTCATAACATATGATATCAATAAATAGTACAATCAGAATATTTTGTTGTTATATTTTTGTGGATCAAAATTTAATCGGCAGAAATATGATAAGCGATTGTGACGAAAACCAGCAGGGTCTCTAAACTTGTGTGATTTTTTGTGATAATTTTGTTCAAAGTCTCAAGCTTGACTTGATTTTTAATGACTTTCAAGCACCAGGTTCTACTAGAAGAAAATCCATATTAACACAAACTGAATCGTCAGATGTCCAACATATTTTCAGTAATAAAATTTTGGGAGTGAAGCAACCGGAAAAGTGGAGGGTGCAGTATATGAAATTTCATCTATTTCAGTCGAATCAAGTTTAATACTATTATGAAGTAAACGTATAAAAGAAAACAGTCAAGTCGCAATGAAATGTAGCTCATCATACTCTTTGAACTCACAGATTCAGAGTGTCCAGTCGAAAATGTTAAATGAAGTGATCAGAGTAATCACCGTATTTCTGTGTATTCATTCAGATTCTACGCCTGTTGACTTTTCGGCAGTTTGACGGGATTAACATAAATTCGTAATCATGCTCTATGGCACTCCAAAAGTCGACAGGAATGAGGAGGACTCTCGCGAGTTCAAACTTCCAACAATTATGGATTTTTTCTGATTTGGATCCCAGTTTGGATTACCTATAGATGGTTTCCTCCGTGAGTGATTTCAAAGAAATGATGTAAAGGCTGATGGAAGAAGATTTATCTGTAGGACGGGAAACTCGCAAAGCAACGCGTACAACATTTTGACCAACGATAATAGAAAAAATAGTCTCCATAAAAAGTAGAGCGGCGAATTCTGAATATTGTTTTTCAAAATCAGTATATTGTTTTCGAAAAACTAAGCTTGGTGGTTGCACGTATTCAGTAAATCGGTAGGAAAGCCGTAATATAAAATGACTTACTGTAGCTTTTCAAGTTTCTGTCCAAAACTACAGTACTATGCTTATAAAATGGAATCGTAACCAATCTCGGCATATATTATACAATAAATGCATTCAATGCTTTTGAACGTATTCAGTTTAGTGATACAGTGACCAAATTTGAACAGATGAATATGGAAACCACGAAAAGCAACGCCAGTCGAAAGTCACAAGCTATAGACGACTCCGAATCTATATTTGCGAAGCTGCTAATTAATAGCTATAAACTGCACGGGTAAACATGGATCAGCTTTCAAACACTCTTCAAACGTTCACACAAACTGGTCTTGCCATCGTACCCAAAACAAAAAGCCCACGCTGTTTATATTAGCTGTCCTTTGTATCCAATATCAACACCAATCTCGTTATCCAAATATTATAAAAATTAAAAATTGTTTCAACAATGAAATTTTGTGGCTATAAATTCCACTATTCCAGTACACATTAACCACGACATATCAAAAACGGCAGCTGATAAAATCATTAATGAGATGAAATAGGTGTCGGTAACACTTCATACAGGATAGAAATTCAACCCTGACCGCTTGATATATGCCAATCCTAGATCGCCGCACACATGTATTTATATAAATCTCACTTGTAATATCATTCTAGGCGGCTTAGAAAATTATTGAAAAAGGTGCTCTGGTAATCGTAATCAAAATGATAAATAAGCGAGCCGCTTGGATTTGGTGAGCGAATAGTAATTAAGTAAATAAAGCCGAAACGTCGTGTCTTAGCTACGTTGGTGCCCCGTTATATACTATACGTCTGAATATGTACTGCTATTAAATTAAAGCCTGGCGCCCGAAAAATGCATACAAAATTGATATAGTGGAAAAAGATCAAAAGGTCAGTAGGAAATGTTTACGTTATATTAAAACGCTGAAACAAACCACATTTGATTGCAGTTTATGAAATTTTTATTCTTGTACCCTAATTCGTAGCAGTCCAGGTTGGAACATTCACCCAAGTTGGATATCTGGTGGAACACCGTTACACTTTGACACTTTGTGGCTCACAACTTCACAAGTTTTACTCACGGACATGATTTTAGCCATGACCTCTGAAAACCTTAAATTAAACAATTCCTTTCAAGAACACTGATCACTTCTCCTTACGGAACATAATTTATACTCAAATATTTGGTATGGCGAAGTCTACACCCTGCTACTGTATGACTTCATAGAGCTTCAATTTACAACTTAAATGTATTCCGAAATTCTATTTGAAGAAAAAATACCGAGCGGATGTATAACCTCAAAAGATACATGTTGCAGTGCATTCGATAGACAATTATGATCGAATACGCTGATCATTATTCCTTATGAAGGATGTCTACACTGAAATCAGCTTGCTATAGAGATTTGACAGCATCGCAGCGCTAGTCTTTATTTATGGTCTATTCATTTTCAAAAAAGTTTCAGAATGTAGTCAAGTCCATATAAATCGGTAAACAGGTGATGACCATGCATCGCAAGCTAATATTTTCTTTCTTCAAGTTGTAGTCCTTACTTTTACAGACAATCTGAAGCGATCTTCTTCCTTTCCAAGGCTCATTTAGAAAAAATTGACCATAGTATTTTTTGCAATATGACTTTGACAGAACATAATTTTTCACGTGAAATATGCTGACGTTTTTCTTGGAAGTTTCACGCAAGCACCGAAAAAAGTGACTTTTGTCCATTATGGGACATTTTTACACTGAAATTTGTTGAAATAATTACTCCAACCGGATTACGTTGCTCAATAAAGTCAAATTTTTTTACAATAAACATTTATATGACATTAGTTTCGGAATCCTCTCTGACGACTTTTCGACCTTTCTTGTATTCATAATCAAACACTTTTCACACAGATAAGATTTTTCCAAAACTTCAAAAAAATTCTGGACTTGAGGTCGTAACGCTTTTATGTTATGGGATCCTTTTGCCGCTCGTAAGTAGAGAGAATTGTTTAATTTTTGTGATGAGGACAGCTACGAAATCAGAAACAGAAACACCGATAACTGCAGAAATTTTCACATGACCAGTGATCCCTAATCTAAAGAAACAACTAAAAAAATTTGTTGAAGTGTCTTAGAACCTGCAACTTGGCGAACAAGCGCAGAGCGAACTCACGAGCTAAAATGCAGTTACGATTTTTTCATGTAGCATCAAAATTTCTGAAATTTGACTGTAGAGCCCAAAAAGTAAAATTAACGATGTAAAATTATTGCCGTTGGCTTGGACTTACATAGCGTTTTACATCCTTAGTCAAGTTTGATACATGCATATTTGTACATACGCGCATACAATATAATATACCAAACCTCGAGAAGCTAATCAGTGATATGATTCATCTATATGGTGCTGTATTCCGATTCCACGGCATATTTTTGTCTACAGACGAAGTAGAGCATTTCCAAATTTAAGTTGTAAAAAACAATATTATGCTTACAAGATGGAGTTTCGCATTATTACGCCGTAATCCTCCTACTAACTACAGGTCGGACAGGATCAGTAATGGGTGTGTTCAAAAGAAAAAATTGTGCTTAACTTCGTCAGTTCAAATTTTCAGAATGATGCGAAAAGTAGTGAGCACACCCAATCACTGATTGTCTTGGCTTCTTAGGCCGAAATTACAGTATTACGTAAAATGTGTCTGATTTAGCATAACATCTATTACTGTAGTTCTAGTCACTGTAAGAACATTCTAGCATCCGTGGGTAATACACATCCCTCTATTTTATATCATACTTGAAAGTAGGAAAATTAAGTTTGAAAATTCATAGTTGAATATGCTAAATTTACCACGAAAATCTGTCTAACAGCTTCCCTTTTCTTAGCACAACATCATTTCCATAAATCTCGGCCGAATTATTGCCATATGTATGTCAAAAAGGAGCTTTTTCTTATGGGAAATGAATAAACATAATGGCCTCACACAGCTACACACACATGCACATAATATTATAGACACCTCTCCCCAATTTCGACAACATTTAGCTGATTAAACACAAAAAATCTATCTCGGAACTGATGACTTATAGACCAAACCTGATTCAATCTTTCTTAGCATAAGAAGCAAAAAATCGAAAATTACACCACTAAAACACATATACACGTACGAACAAAAAATTATGAAAGTATGGCTCGATAAAAAAACTAAAAAAGAAGAAAAAGCAATTAAAAAAGAACATCCAGGCCCGGAAACACAAACATAATTTGAATAAAATATATAACTTTTTCGTTCATTGCTTTTCCAGGCTCCGCGCCTATATGAAAATGACGAACTTTTTAGATTATGGATAAATTATTAAAAACTGCTGCTATGTGACCGGACTTGAAATTCGATGCCCAGCGAACGGATGTGTGGTGCAAAAATTCGCCGATGAACAGTAGTAGCAAGAAAAAGAATTATTCACAAAAATTTTGTATACAGTATGACCTATTATCATGATTTCAGATGCGCTATTTTACATGAAGTGGTAGGAATACTACAACTGTTGTATAAATAGGCTGATAGGCCTACGGGAGTTCCGAGCTTATGGTCGTGAACCCTGACGCAATATGAGTAGGGCAAACGCAACACCTGTTACCAATGGTTGATGGAAAGGAGTCCTTCGCCGGGATCCAGGAAAAAGCAGGAACCGCAACTGATTGACGATGTTGCTCCAACTGAAAGATTGACGGTGCTAGCACACACATTCCGCCCGTGCTCTTGTCCTATCCGAGAACTCCCAAAACGGTCAATTTTTTGACACATACCCGCACCTGACAGTGGCGGTAGCTACGGTACCATCCAGGGCTCATTTTTGTCATTTTCGGATTAACATCCATTTTATAAAAAAACATTACACGAGCAAAATGTTCATGTTGAAGATGTTCAGGTATGCTAATAATATTCAATTCTATAAATTCTCTAAGCCAGTATTGTTTGCTAATTCTGAACTGTTCTGAAATTACACTAAAATGAAAAGTAGCTGTGAAACTGCACTGCATCATCAGAAAATTAAATGGTATAATCTGACTATAGTCTGTTTTTCTTGAAATGCTTCTAAGTAAAAAAAGTGGAAGGCAAGTAGTATTTCGGATTTTCACAATTTGCTAATGAACAGTATATCATATAGGACTGGAAATTTGTGAGCATACTGACCTAATCTTTAGCGATTTTTCGAGTGAAAAATTTTACGGTAAAAGTTTTATGTAAACAATTTTGATGACAGTACTGATTTGTATCACTTTTTTGTTGGGAAGCATTTTATAAAAAACAGACTATAGTTCTGTCATTTTAGGTGGAAGCACGGCATGTTGATTCCACTTCGATAGTGCTGCCTAAAAGTCAGTGGTGATTTCAGCCGACCGAATTTAAGTTTCAACTGAGTATGTTTTTTGATTAATTTTTTATAAAATCAAAGTAACTTTGGTTTTGCCATTATTAGCAGAATTCCAATGTCTCTTAAAAATAATCTTAAAGCACAAGTTCTTCCCAATAATGCTGACAGAACACTCTTGAAACGCGTAGATCTTCGCATTATTGAGGCTGGAAAATTGACGTTCAGACTATAGTTGAGACTTAGATGTTCATCGTTTCTGCGCGCAACCCCAAATTGACCATGGTTCTGACAGATTATGGAAACCGTTTTAGAAAAAAAATGTCTGATGATTCGATATCCCTAGAGACAGTCATATTTGGGAAGATCTAAAATCTCACAAATTCGAGGATTTTAAGATAGATATCGTGATGTGAGAAGAACGAGTCAGGATTACGGGAGCTGGGCATTGGTACTTCTTGGCAGAAAACATACTATAGTCTATAGTATGCGCGCAGGGAAAGTTCAACAGAAAAAACAGTGATTTTTTTCAGGTTCTATAGAATAGCAGTAATAATTTTCCGATTTGACATAAGTCTGCAAATTTCAAATTTACTCTCGCTGTATCTGCCATTTGATAAGATTGACTATTTTCGATTTACAAGTGTAGTTAACTAAGGATTAATCAAGTAGACTAGTTAACATTTTCAGCATGTTCTCAAGCGCAAGTACGTTTTTCTCAGGTCTACTGTGATTGTGGTTTACAGGATTACAGCTTGGAGGAAGAATATGTTAGCTTACGATGCAGGTTTATTGTCTTAGTTTGGATTTCGCTGCATTCTGATGGAAAGATTCAATTGGATAATTTTAACATCCAGAAACTTGTCTTGCTTCAACGAGTATAAATGAAGATCAAATGCTACATTTCCTTGATCAGACACTTCCAAAGTCGTAAAAAAGTCTCCTTCTGGAAGTCTATTTGTGAGTCCATAGAAACACAATTGACCTAAATTTTCTGATTTTTGGCATATAAATCGTTGCACAACATGCTCTTACCTATCAAACCGTACCAAATTGACAACTACAAAAACGTTATGGAAGCTGATCCTCGACTATTATGTAATGGTCAACAAAACATCGAGGTGCTAATCCGTTCGCCAATTTCCAGCTTAATAAGATCTGCTGGGCCACACTCTTTACAGTCTTTCTTTTTTTCAAGACGAAAATAAGCTCAACTTTTAAACATGGTAATCAAGTAGTGGGAGTGGGGAGAGTGCGGTGCGGTGGGCCTTCCACCCTATTATTAAAAATTGGTGGGTAATAATAAATCACAGTGTATAGAAAAGAGAAAAAAAGAAAAAATATAAAAATTGAAAGCTTTTTGCCTTTAATTTTTAATCGCTTTCATTCGAGAAAGCAATTTCTGCGCTTATAAAATATGGCCTAAAAGAGAGGAGGAGAAGAGCTCATTTATTTTATGCAAAAATTTTTATGGGATAGGAAGAAAGAGAGATACGTCTTTGAAAATTACGGTATTTTAGACCATCTATCTATACATACAGTAAAAAGAAAATTGAGAAACAAGAAAAGAAATTAGACAATTTTGCTTAAATCCTCGCGAGCATTGAAAGAAGCTGATTAGGAAAAGGGAGGGAGAGAGAAAGCCTGGGGATGAATAGAAAAGCTCCCCAGAACCACATACCACCAATTAACGTATTGGCCATAGATAACGACCAAAATTTTTGACACGCTTCTTCTTTCATTCTGATAAAACCCGAAATTACAGTATTTAATGAAACTTTTTCTTCTTTTCTGCTCTAAAAGCTCCCTTAAGGCTTTATGTAAGCGATTTTCTAGCTAATTTAGATTTTTCTTGTTTTTCGCCTCCTCCTCATTGTCCAATACCCTAGTTCCATAAAAAGCTTGTCAATCAAAGCCGAGGGTTATAAAATTATCGTGGACGCATAAATTATATGTATATTTTCATAGGTTAGGCTATCTGGTCGACAAAGAAAGGAAAAAATAGTTGACTCTGATACAGTGCAGTAAATCAAGCGGAGAAAACAAACTAAGACTGAAAATGTCAGCCACTGACAATGACTCTTGAATTTTATTTATGTTATTGAATTGTATCACTGAGGACAATATTTAGATGATAATTTGTCAACCTCATTTGGAAATGCTTGGTTTGAATATGCATAAATTCATCCACGACGAACATGAAATATTTTAAATAGTGTTTCAGGATGGATCTCAACGGGATTGGTACCAAAGTTGCGGTATTATATTCCTCAAATATTGGAAACCTGTGAAAAGCAGATTCAAAATCCACAAGTTTATCAATCCGAACTGTCAACGTTGTCATCCATAGTTGAATTGCTGGTGTAAGATATGGAGATCTTTATTCGCAATTGATCTCTAAAATAGATCACGATTCTTCTTACGAGGCCTTTGCAAAATTAGGTTCCACTGAACTGAGTTCATTTGAGGAAAAAGAGACCATGGTCAAAAGTTCGACAATGAAAGCACGGTCAGCAGTGAATTTCATGGTGGAGCTAAGCAGAAAATCTTGCACTATAGGGACGTACAGCAGAAACGTATTTCATGCATACTGTAGTTACTGTGTTACATTATTCATGACGCCAAAGTCAGTAAGTTTTCTTTGCACAAAGAAAGTGTGCAAGCATTCTAACTATACTCTACGTGTCAATAATCAGAATTTCATGTTCTACGAGTTGCTTCAAATTGATTCTAAAACAGGTACTGTAATAGATAGATCGAAAGTAAAGGACGGCAAAGTCTTAGCTTTAGTAAGTACGCAATTATGTTTACTATGGTTAACTTTATTTTATTTCAATTTTAGTTATGTTTCACTTGGTGATGTTGAAATGAATCGTTCTATATATGATTGAACAGTTGAAGTTTCCAGCTGTCACATTAGCAAAGTACACGAAAACCTTTCACATTTTCAAAACTAGATTTCGCTAATACACAGGTCCTCGTGGTTCAAAATTGAAATCAAACTTGGTTGGAAAATTGAATAGCCGTGATCTCTTCCAGCTAAGTCAATTGATTTATGGGGACTTTATCGATATTTTCCCAAAAAAAATCAAATGCCAAAAAACCTTACTTTTCATACAATGTACATTAAGCCTGTTATCATCAAGCACCGACAAAACTCGTCTATCACACAAAACTACAGAATACAAAAAATTGAATTCAGCTTAGTCTAGTAAAGGAGGATATTCGGTAAACCGATGATGGCATTCTGATCACACAAACTTCAAGCCATGCGACATAAGGTACAGTGTAAAAGACATTAGCTACAGTAAGATCGGCAACTTACGAATCTTTATGCGAAGCTAATTCAAACTCGTGACATTATTGTCCCTTTAATTATTTTCGCTCCATAAATTAAGAAATGCATAATTATTATCCAAAAATCGTGCGAATATGCATGTATAATTACGAGTCTGACATTGGCAGGTCGGAAAATCTGTAGTCAAAATTTTACTGCAATATAACCGCATATGTGCACTATAACGATAGGAGATAGATTCTCGATCTCATTCATATACAGTCACCCTTATACCATTTTCCTCAAAGACAATTTTAACTTTTAGTGGAGGTTACCCGAGGGAATTACAATGGTTTTGAAAAGAAAAAAAGATGGAATCGAAGGTACAAACTGTGTGCTCTATGATGAATCGTGCCCTGCATTACAGTAGCCAACAAAAGTTTGGGTTATATTATTAATAAGTAACTATTTCTGTGTCTTCGCCCATTAATAACGACGCATAATAATGGGTAATGATTTCTCTTCTCTCTCTCACTCTCTCGACATATTGTATTAAATGACCTTGTTCTTTTAAGACTATTGTGCATGTCAGTGTGAGTCTACCGTAAAAATGAGTTTGCTTGGTACAGGTTTTTGGAAAATAGGATCAAGAATGCTCTAGAAAAAATATAATCTCTATTTGATCATTGCTGCTGAAGTTATTGAGATGAGTTCGCTTTTCACAAATCGAATTTGAAGACAAATGCAAACATATGCAAAAAAGTCTGCATATGCAAAACAAAGCAAACAAAATATAAATTCTTGAAGACTGTTGAAAATTTCGCATATTGCTGACGTTGTTATACCAACTTTTTTTGAACTTAACAAATTCACGAGTACAAATTTTAATTCAATTTTAATCGTTCTAAACAGATAGTTGAGACATTCTTCGTTAGTGTTCGCAACCACGGTGTAAGGTCAGGTTCAAAGTAAGCTGCTTGCTTGGGTGCTTATGAAGCAAGTCTGTTCCATATTATTTTATTTTCTGCAGAACGCATATCATGGAACGGCAAATTTTTGATTCCATTCACCGAACTCTTTAACATTGCCCTAAAAATACTACTCTTGAAAGATCTATATATACAGTAAAAGATTTGTATAAACGATTTTTGATACAGTATCTGTTCAATTTCATCGTTGTATAAAAAACGGGGTATGTTCGTATCATATTCATGCTCGACCAGATAGCAAAATCAGCAAATTTTAGGGGGATTAATATTCAAAATAATTGGATTCCCCCAAATGAAGCTAGATTCCAATTGAAAATTTAGGCGATTGATGCTTTTCAGTATAGCATAAAATTCAAAAGCAAGCTCAGATGAATTAAACGTTAAAAATGCACCACAACAATGAAGTGCAAGCTTTTTTCCTAAGTTTGCTGTGGCATATGCTCGAAGTTTGAACACGCTGACCACTCAACCCGCAAATTTCGACGTGGTTTACCATGTCACGGATCCAGACTCGAATTTTTGTGACAGACCATGCTGCAGTCGCAACAGGCGATGCAGTGTTATGCAAATGGTGCTAGAGCAGCTACCACCCAGTATGTGAGAACCGTTCCCGGGTAAAACTTCAATTCACTTTTGTAAAATAATGGTGACTTTCCATTTTCGGATATCGTCCTGGTTATTGGAATTTTTGAGTCATGTCAACAAAGTCATGTTTTCACTTTCCCAATTCAAGAGTATACATAAATCATCCTACAAACATAAAAAATTTCTACAATTCATATTCAGTCCCGTGATTGTTTTCTGTTATTCCTCGATTAACCTATTCAGTCATTTTGCTAAGTGACATCATTTTTTTGAAAGATGGGTTTCTAAGATACAGTTTTACATGAGAGTCTTTCTATCGTTATTACAGTCTCTTTTTTCGACCAAAAATACGAAAACGAATTTTCTGAGGAAACAGATAAAGAGGCGCTACATTTTGACCTCGAATTTCCCCTTATAGCAAAAAAATTTTTTTGTTCGAATTTCCGTTCTTTAATTGCCAGTTTCAGCGGCCAAAAATTCATTTATTATATCTACACTAGTGTAAGTGGGGAAAAACCAAGAAATGTACCGAAGTTGGTAATTTAAGTTATACAAACTAAATCTTTTATATTTTTATTCATTTCATTCACCGACCACTTTTTCGCGTCTCTGCGCCGCTAGTATTATGCAAAAAAGTACGACATGACCCAAATATACAGTAACCGTCGCAATTCAGGATTCACAAGTTTTGTAAAAGGAGGAAAAAACATCCTTCCTCGAATTAATTGTCAAAGACCAAGGAAACTTCAACAAAATAAACTATAAAACGAGTGCTTGACCGATCATCAGGAATTGTATGCGTGCGTACTGCGTACTGCAGATTTTTTTCCAAAAAAAATTCGAAATTAGGCGTCGATTACTGTAAGGAGAAAAGTATAGCATAAATATTCAGCCTTCCCTTTTTATATTTACTTTAGAGGTTTTTGCGAGCGTCGAAAATTTTTAATTTTGCGAGAAAATGGGCGTCCCCATAAAACTTCTGTATGTGTTTTAACATTTAGAGATGGGAGAGAAGGCTCGAGTTAAATGACCTCAAGTGCACCCGAGCAAGGACTCGTTTAAAAAAAGTTTTTTGGCTCCAAAATTTATCTAAAAATTGTGTACCTCGAAAATAATTGTACGTGGAAAAATTGAGTAAAAATGTGATAAAAGTAAATATTTCCAGGGCTAGAAAACTGAAGTGCCAAACAATCCATGGGTCGTATGTATAGACATAAGACTGGTTCTTGATTCCCTACTGTGGTTACTTTTTGTTAATTTTTGTAGAAAGTGATAAGCATGTATACTATTGTTAAAATTCCAACTTTTCCAGAAGTATATATCCTGCATGTTAATGTTGGCAGTATTTCTACACGACAATTAATAATCCTTGTTTTGATCAACTTGAAACATATCTTTTGCACGACGAAAATGGTAAAAATGATGTAACCTGAACAAAGATTATTCAGACCCAACGAACACATACTCGTTTCGCTAATACCAGAAGATTTCTAGCATGATATCTAAAGTAAATAAATAGAATGCCTAAACGGGGAGCGTTGACGTCATCAAGATCATGGAGAATAAATTTTTGCAGACAATCATCAGAGTGCAAAAGTTTCATGAAGTTTCCAGGTTTGACGCAAGGTCACCAAACCCTTCAAAAAACCTTCACCAAACCTTCAACCTTTACCAAAAGAGTGCGATTTTCCAGGAAATGGAAATTTTCATGCATCAAGGCCAGGAACTCAAGTAAATTTAACCTGATACGCGTCAATACATGATGTTCTGTCACCAGACTGAGCTGTTTGACTCATCATGCATGCAATCCCGAACATCAATCATTATTACACAACGCACATTGATGTGAAACTCCGACACAAAGATAATGCTAAATGTTTAAAAAAATTAAAGGATGCGAACAATGATCATTTTCTGGAGTTCGGCGTGTCTCGTTGACCAATTTAAAATTTTGAAAATTACTGTACAGTCAACTTATCTACATTCCGACATTCAGAATTGAAAATTTTCCTTTTGCATTATATTGTTGTGTATCTTTCGTCGTATTAAGAAAGGCTTTGATTGAATCGAAAATTCACCATAAGGCAATTCAAGATGAGGTAAGTGCTTGAAACGCAAGCCGTCTTCGGTCAATCTATTGTATACTGATCAAGCATTTCATTTTTGACAACATTCTGATGCAAAAAATCGGAAATTTTAAAAAATGGGCCCGTATATCGTGGGTCTATCTTCAAGAAGTATAACATTCGTAATAGCGACTGCCCGAACGCTGTGGATCGTTGAGAAAAAACCCGCAACATTCTTGGACTTCTGGTTCGAGAGATACATAGTGAGACGAGGATGTGAATTCATTTTTCATAAACATAACGAGTCGATCAATGTAATTAAAGGATGATTGGCTTTCTTCCAGGAATCGGTTACCAGTTTTCAGAATGCTCGTCTATTTGACCATACTTAGTAGGAACTTTTAGCGTATAGCTGACCACTTTACTCCATCTATTTTGAATTAATTGATGCTATGATGCCATGAAAGTAGGTTAAACACGAAGAAACAGGTAAAGCTTATTACTGTAATGAATGAAGAAAATATTTCGATCATAAGCAGTGAACAGAAAAACTAAAAATTTCCATAACATCGTTAAATGGTCAAATTTTTCTCAGGTGTCACATACCGTCCTATCCAACCATTTTCGCGAATTTAGTGTTTTTCTACAGTCTGAAAATTATGTATCAAATTGAACCTACTTTTTCGATTGTCGTTGCGCCTTTTATTTCAAGGTAAATGGGCTATGTCACAGAGTAGGACAGTAAATTGACAATAAGAAAGCCAGTATTACAGGAAAAAAATCGTGCTTATCAACTGTTGATTTGAATAGAACTGTGTCGCCACCCGAGTGCTACTAGTCGAGAAATTTTGACCACTTAACCAGGTCATTGGAAGAAATTTATAGCTGTTGTGTTTGCTGTTCACTGACGAAAAAATTCTTTCATTAGTTTTTTTCCTTATTGAACGTACTTCGCTGCATCGATCATTTCAAAATGAATGGGGTATAATTCCATGAAGAACGTAATCAAATCGACAATGGTATTAAATGTAGCACCGTTGTATTAGCATCATGATAATTTTCGAATGATATGATCGCTAAATCCTAGGCATTTATTAGGTCGGACATGATCGGATCGGGTCTGGTAAGATTGGGTCAGATGACAGAAATATCGAGTCGGGTTATAAATTTCTGACCCAATTCAGTGCAAACCGGGTAACGGTCAACACTTTTTTGCATTGTTGAATATTTTTGACCTCCATAGTTATAACCTCCAAGGTTTTTTTCTCACTCCAGTAAGCCGTAGCACATTCTTTATAGCTAATCGAAGTCAAATTCATCTGTCAATTGAGTTTATAAGTTATGAGTAAATAAAGCATAATGTTTGTTGATTTTCTTACGGTTATGGTTTCCGATCTAGATTTGATTCAACGATATTTCGGATCTGTGCAGCACAATGACAGAGGTTTTTTCTAGTTGACGAATACGAATTTTACAGATTATAGGAAGATGTATTTCTAGAAATCGAGTATAAAACTATGAAAGTTGTCATTCTTATTTCCTCCATTCATCACATTTCTTACTGTAACTTACTGACGTGAGAATAAAAGTTTCACAGCAAAGTTGCCGTGAACTGATCAGAATTTTCTAGAAGGAACTTCAACTGCTTTCGGCTCTAACATAGGAAGCTGAAAGTCTTTCAAAAAGATCTGTGTAAGAAATACGTTGATTTCAGAGTGAGCTTAAAATTGTCGTTAATGAAGATCAGAAAAGTCAATGGCCGAAAAGTAGAATTTGATGTGCAATAGAAATATGTACGCAAGTCAAGACATTATAGGCCAAATAATGAAACGTGCCATCATGCTGAACACTGATATTTCTGTTTTAAAAAATATTCCCTTGAGAATTTGGTCATTGAGACAACACTATTTTATACTTTCGTATTTTTCTGATAAACCATTTTATGTAACATATTAGTGGAAATGTGTGAGCATACTCATACTTTAAAAATTTTTCCAGTGGAAAATCCTGAGGTTTGTGTGAACGATTTTTTCGACATTATTCATCTTTCTTATTTTTTGAAGAGCAAGACTATTGTTTAACGTTTGACAAGACAGTAGTAACAGGAAAAGTTTGAAATCAGTAAAATAATAAATGGCACAAGTGATTTCAACTGTTGAGTCTATTTCTTCAATCCTACGATTTTTAAGTGAAATTTCACAATTGGAACGATTATGACCGAAACGCGTTTCAATAATCACAAGTTCTCATTGAGACGAAGGTGACGATATGATAGACCTATAAGCTCACTGGAACGAATGCAAAATAAATACGATATTCACTATACGTACAAAAATTGTCTTCAACCAAATTATCCCCATCCCCAAAAACTTTTTGCTCGAATGAAGCAATAAAATTGCCGCGAGACAAGCTTTAAAAATGATCAGATGGCGAAATAGGCCGACAATTACTGTATGTTCGTAATTATAATCTGCTTACATAATGTAAGAAAGGGAAAGAAACTCTGGACTGTCGGGGTGCATTTTTGAGAGCAAAACGACCCCCCAGGATGGCTTCTGAAGCTAAATTAGCCGATTTTGGGGTTAATTCGACTCATAACATATAACACACACAAGGCAAATTAACATTTTCGCAGCAATCTGCGCCCCACTAAGCTTTATGGGGCAATATTGTTTCGACCCTGATACATATCTCCATTGATACGGCAAATCAAGAGACACAAACACAGAGAAACCAAAGAAGGCTCGTTAGCTAACAAAACTAGTTTAGCTTAAAAAGCCGAAATAGCTTTATTTACCATGAAAATGCTGCAGAACATATATAAGCCTTGGTTGCTTCATCAAAATTTTGCTTTTAATTTCACAGGGATGGTGGGTAGGCAACATCCCCTCTAATTAACAAAAGCAAATTAATCATAGATGCATACATATTATGCAAATGATGTTATGCTAAATTTTGTAATTAGAGCAGGCCCTATACCTAAAGCAACGTTCTATACGGAACGTCTAGGAAACCAGATTGATCAGAAAGAAGATTTTTTGCCGGCTATAGAGGGAGAGATCATTTGCCGTGGAGAATAACAAAAATGAGTTCGAAAAACAAATTGGTCGGAAAAACTACTACGGACCATATCGGCGTATAGAGAAATCTCAATCGGTTGAAGAGATGAGGTGTGTAGAAAAAACCGAAAAAGACCCTAATAAGAAGTATCAAATTTGATACCATCACTTTGAACATTTGATCTATTCAAAAAAATAGAAAACAGTTGCAGAGACTTGATATTTTAAACTTTTTTAGAAAATGAAATCCAGGCTTCTACTAAAAACGGCCTGTTTAAAAAAGTGTTTATTGCAGTACCCACAACATATTAAAATTTCTATTTTTTCACATTCAAAATTACTCTAGAAAGGAATAGGAATAGTCGATGCATATGGACTCCTCAAGACTCTTTATGCGAAAAAGCCTGTGGACTTTAATGCATTTATTGATAAGAAAATCATGAAATACTGAAGCGCGGTTTGAAATAAAAAGTACTTGAATAAGAACTTGCCATCCTGATTCGGCTCTTATTAACTTCAATCAGATTTACAGGCCATCGGCGACTTTACAACAATAGAAATATTGGTAATTTCGGCGAAAACGCAGTCTAAAAATCAATTTTGCATATGCAAATAAAAACTGCACTGCCAGAAATAAGCGCCTCACTGTTAATTCCATTTGAATGTGTAGTGCTAAAAGATGTATTGGAGGTACTCTTGGGTTGCGTTGAGACTCCCACTATTGGCCACAGCCACAACAGGTTTATTACCCTGAGGCCGAACAGAAACCGCCGAGTTTGGGCTTAGGGGGTGTACGCCAGGAAAGACAACTTATGTTGGTGCAGTCTTGATTATTTGATTTCTCAGTAAAGGGTAACTTTGAAAGTGGCGCTTTGTTCGAAAACCTGAAAACTAAGTGTGCCGTCAGAAATAATCGGAAATTGTTGCATTTTCCAATCCTTACAGCTTGGGCTTTGCTGACGTCAGGTTTATTTTCCTCCCTACATTTTATAAAAATTACTGTTAATTCTTTCTTTTCATGAGCAGCAGCAGTTTCGACGAACATAACCGAGAAAAATGTTCGAAAAATTCCACTTGGAAGACTTCAGAAATTATTTCATCCAATCGAATAAAAATATTTCATTTAAATTTGTGGTCATCATTCTTTTAGTTCCAATTTATGCATCTTCGTCTGAAGGATAAGAATGCAAGAAAATTTGATAGTTTCGAGATGCAGGATAAGAAAGATAAATATGTCGTGCGCAATACTAATGACGTCAGCTATCACATACAGTCACATTATTAGATTATAGAATTATTGTGGCAAAGAAAATACAAAAGATCGCATATGAGATAATAATGCAAATAGAATACAAAATTGGTGATTTACTTTGAAATTTTTAAGTCGACATGTATGCAGAATATGGTCTAGATCACCTGAAGCATAGCATGGGCGTACAACGAGCACGAAGAAGTGAAAAATGAACTTATAGAATAGCGTGATTGATCTTTCTCTAATAATGCGCACAACGTTTACACTTTCCGAGTGTACCTAATTAATTAGGAAATTAATTTGCCTCAATAATAATACGAAACGAATAAGCACCGGTGCACATTTTTAGCAAAAAAATCTCAAAAATTCGGTAACATTCTGTTTTTTCCTTGTACGCTCATAAACAACCCAATTTTCTGATAGCTCCTTTTCTGAAAGCTAATTAAACTAATTGACGCCAATGAGAAAAGAAAATTTCTTTCCCCAGAAATTAGCCTAATTACTGCGTACTAATTACCATTTTTAATTATGATTGAGAAAAGAGCTCGAGTTCGGGGATTTTTTCCCTGAAAGAGACTAATTTTCCAAGTATCAAGAAACTCTAATTAAAAAATTCAAATTAATGAAAGCTTTAGAATAAAGGAGCTGTTACTAGGATGTTGAAAAGAATTCTTATTTTCGAAGAAAGAGGGCAGCTTTTCGGGATTGTTAATTAGTTCAGCATTCGATAAGCTAATTCGATTAGTCGGAGACCCGGCACTCGGCTCGCGAAATGGTCGGGGAAATAATCAAAAACGAGCCTTTTCTTGCCCCGAAATGCGATGTTTCACACAAAATTAATTATCGTCGTAATTCAGAACTATAATTTCATTATTATTTTAATTATAGGATTGGAACGTTAAGAGCTTTGTGTAGATGATGGCTATGCTTTCCCCTATACTTCTAGTAGAACGTGAAAAGTATGAGAAGCTTCGTTGTAGCAGTGTTTATGTAGCTTACCGAATATAAGCTTTCACTTTTTCTCGACGATGCTACGAATTTTCGTCGTTATTTTTTCTCTACTCCGACATACAAATTTGCATATATCCGTCAAAAATTAGTATGCGACGACAAACTAGGTTATAAGACTAGCATCTATAAGTTGATTAAATTACAATTAAAGCGGCGGTTTCGGGTTTCCGTTTAATCATAATAATGAAAATGAGGGAGTTGGGACGATTCCTAAATATTTGGAATGTAAAAAGACAGGCTTTGCAAAAAATAAAACAATAACGAAAAGAAAAGAAAAGAAAAGAAAAGAAAAGAAAAGAAAAGAAAAGAAAAGAAAAGAAAAGAAAAGAAAAGAAAAGAAAAGAAAAGAAAAGAAAAGAAAAGAAAAGAAAAGAAAAGAAAAGAAAAGAAAAGAAAAGAAAAGAAAAGAAAAGAAAAGAAAAGAAAAGAAAAGAAAAGAAAAGAAAAGAAAAGAAAAGAAAAGAAAAGAAAAGAAAAGAAAAGAAAAGAAAAGAAAAGAAAAAGAAAAGAAAAGAAAAGAAAAGAAAAGAAAAGAAAAGAAAAGAAAAGAAAAGAAAAGAAAAGAAAAGAAAAGAAAAGAAAAGAAAAGAAAAGAAAGAAAAGAAAAGAAAAGAAAAGAAAAGAAAAGAAAAGAAAAGAAAAGAAAAGAAAAGAAAAGAAAAGAAAAGAAAAGAAAAGAAAAGAAAAGAAAAGAAAAGAAAGAAAGAAAAGAAAGAAGAAAAGAAAAGAAAAGAAAAGAAAAGAAAAGAAAAGAAAAGAAAAGAAAAGAAAAGAAAAGAAAAGAAAAGAAAAGAAAAGAAAAGAAAAGAAAAGAAAAGAAAAGAAAAGAAAAGAAAAGAAAAGAAAAGAAAAGAAAAGAAAAGAAAAGAAAAGAAAAGAAAAGAAAAGAAAAGAAAAGAAAAGAAAAGAAAAGAAAAGAAAAGAAAAGAAAAGAAAAGAAAAGAAAAGAAAAGAAAAGAAAAGAAAGAAAAGAAAAGAAAAGAAAAGAAAAGAAAAGAAAAGAAAAGAAAAGAAAAGAAAAGAAAAGAAAAGAAAAGAAAAGAAAAGAAAAGAAAGAAAAGAAAAGAAAAGAAAAGAAAAGAAAAGAAAAGAAAAGAAAAGAAAAAGAAAAGAAAAGAAAAGAAAAGAAAAGAAAAGAAAAGAAAAGAAAAGAAAAGAAAAGAAAAGAAAAGAAAAAGAAAGAAAAGAAAAGAAAAGAAAAGAAAAGAAAAGAAAAGAAAGAAAAGAAAAGAAAAGAAAGAAAAGAAAAGAAAAGAAAAGAAAAGAAAAGAAAGAAAGAAAAGAAAAGAAAAGAAAAGAAAAGAAAAGAAAAGAAAAGAAAAGAAAAGAAAAGAAAAGAAAAGAAAAGAAAAGAAAAGAAAAGAAAAGAAAAGAAAAGAAAAGAAAAGAAAAGAAAAGAAAAGAAAAGAAAAGAAAAGAAAAGAAAAGAAAAGAAAAGAAAAGAAAAGAAAAGAAAAGAAAAGAAAAGAAAAGAAAAGAAAAGAAAAGAAAAGAAAAGAAAAGAAAAGAAAAAGAAAAGAAAAGAAAAGAAAAGAAAAGAAAAGAAAAGAAAAGAAAAGAAAAGAAAAGAAAAGAAAAGAAAAGAAAAGAAAAGAAAAGAAAAGAAAAGAAAAGAAAAGAAAAGAAAAGAAAAGAAAAGAAAAGAAAAGAAAAGAAAAGAAAAGAAAAGAAAAGAAAAGAAAAGAAAAGAAAAGAAAAGAAAAGAAAAGAAAAGAAAAGAAAAGAAAAGAAAAGAAAAGAAAAGAAAAATAAGTGATGAAAGTAAGTTCAGTACAGAAAAACTAGTAAACGTTATTACTGTAATGAATCAAGAGAATCTTTCGTGCTTGAACGATAAACCGAGCACCTTTTAAATCCTTGAAATTTCTCCTGTAAAACACACGTGTCAAACACTTTTATCCGTGGTGTTCCCATTGTCATGGAGAAATTTTAATTTGTTAACAGTTTAGAGTTTTTTACTCCGAGGAAATTGTGCATCAAATTGAAAATAATTTTTTGGTTGTCGCTGCGTCCATCATTTCGAGGTGAATGGACCATAGTGCGTTCAGTTTTAATTGGTGTTGAAGCATTTTTACGGCAAGCCTACATTGCAATAGTCGTTTACCTAATTTTAAAAGAAATAAAATTAAAATTAATATCAAAAAGCACTGGTTTAGTATAAATTAGTGACATACTATAGTCTATTTTTTCCAAATGAGCCTGGGCGCGCAAAAAAGTGTATGCGAGCGAACTGAGAAAAAAGATTTCGGCCTACGATGCAGGTTTATTGTCTGCTCACCGATTTTTACGGAATATTTTGCTTCTCGAGACTCTCTCGGAAAAGAATAGACGAGGCGGGCCATTTTTTGGAACACAATGCTTATCTTTCCAAGTGAACTTGATTCTAAAGCTCACGGTGAATTTCGGCAACAAAATCCCGATAAGAAATGGTAAATTATTTGTATTGAATATTATCAGCATGTTTTGATTTCTCATGTGATGTACAGTACTCCACGTTTTGACAGTATCTTGATCCACTATTGATATACTCTGTTTTTTATAAAATGGTTCCAAGTTAAAAAAGGGACTAAAATCAGTGCTATCAGTTTTTACACACACAAGGTTTTTTACAGTATAAGACATAGTTTTTACAGTTTTTATAGTTTTTCGTTGAAAAAATTGAGAAAGTTTAACTGAGTATGCTCAAAAATCTCTGGTCGTATGCGGCATATGGCTCAGCCGAAAATCGAAAAATGTTGAATTGTTATGACAGTTGCTTTCCACTTTTATGAATTAGAAGTACTGGAGGAAAAGCAAACTATAGTCAATTGTTTAATGGTCTTCATGATGTTACCCATCATGTGTGCGTGCTATAAATGACTAAAAAAATTTCCATGTTTATTCAGCATCAGAATTTCTTCGATCATGAACTTGACTTCATCCAACCGGTTAACTAAGACCAATCATTGAGAAACGTCACCAAATCAATATGAAAAAATCACGATTAAAAAACAGAGCTTACAGTTCCACTCGATATTTTCAATAAACAAGGTTGAAACTAAACAGTTGCAGCCAGTCCGGGATTATTTCACTGTCTATAAACCACTCACATAAAAAGATTGGGCTGACATCACATCACAGCTTTTTCTCCAAATCGTGGTTTTGGGGGGGGGGGGGGGGGGAAATTCGGAAACAGGAAAAAATTTTGGGCTTTTTCCCGATTTGGGAGAAAAATTTGGGAGCTGGATACAGAAAAATGCATTTTTGGTGCATTTTATAAGGTTCTCAAAATTGTCCGGCGCTTCGCGGGGGTTATAACTTCAATAATCATTATTCTTTATTATTTAGCTCAGGTGCGGCTACCATTTAATCTTTGATAATTTTCATCATCTTAAGCGTATTATCTCGCGTTTTTGGTAATCTTATTTTATATTGATATGTAATGAAGGTCCGCATTTTTCTCTTGACACTTATTTTTGGGAAAGATCAACACGTCAACTTTTTAAACTTTTTGGAGCGATTGCTTTTTTCTTAGCGTAAATTGAATTCAAAAGCTTCGAGGGAAGTAGTTTTCGGAAATTTTTATTCTTACGAATAAATTACTGGTCTTAAAATTTTTCAAATGATAAATTTCTAGAACTCACGATTTTCAACAGAAAATTCGAATCTTATTCTTGAAATAAATGTTCGAAAAATTGATTTTCCAAGGTTGTACAACGTTAATACCTGAAACAAATTTTAGGCGCGAATTTTGGGCTCTCACTTATCATCATAGAGGCATTAAAGGTCTATTTCAGTACTCTGCGTTGATACCACTGCT
>CAWUHX010000080.1:0-81713 GCA_963922205.1 Romanomermis culicivorax | reverse complement strand
AAAAATTTTGATGTTCTGCCAAAAATGACCAAGAAGGTCTTTTATAAAAAATGACCAGAGCGAGCTGGCCGTAAAAAGCATGTAGACAAATAAGGTCTTTTATACAAAGATGACCAAACGAGCTGGTCGTAAAAAGCGTGTAGAAAATTCGGAGAGTTGACGTACGGTAAAGGATACAGATTCGGGAATTACCGTAATACTAGAATTACGGTAAATTTTTCTATTATGGTAATAAATGTGTTATTGTGCGTGGAAAAGGAAAATCAATGATGATCGTAAAAAGGAAAACTAAAATGAACAAAAAATGGAAAAGAAATAAAAAGTGATTGAGTGTAAAAACGGCTTCCCCCCTCGGAAGAGGAAGCCCACAAAAATTTGCACCCCGGACCCCCCTTTGTCAAAAGGGTGCCACCTGCAGGTGTAAAAATATTTCGGAGGTCCCATTTTCTGAACGATCGTTCAAGTCAACAAATGTCAGAACGGTCAATCTGGTCAGTAATGGTCTGTTTAATGAGTAAAATCTCGAGAGAGTCATTACGAGATGAAACATTATCTTTACGGGTGCATGCGTAAAAATTTTGATGTTCTGCCAAAAATGACCAAGAAGGTCTTTTATAAAAATGACCAGAGCGAATTGGCCCGTAAAAAGCATGTAGACAAAAAAGGGTCTTTTATAGAAAGAGGACCAAACGAGATGGTCCTAAAAAACGTACGGAAAATTTGACGACTTGAAAAAATCTTTACGTATCAAAAATTTTTAATTCAATGCAACATTCTATTTTATTATAAAACTTTGAAACACTATTTTATTTTTGTTTATCACTAAAATATTGTAGTCTAAAAACAAAAATAATAACGTGAACAAAAAAAAAATGGAAAACATAAAAGAAAGAATTCATTTATAAATTGACCCCCCTCCGCCCACGGAGGAAGTCCTTCAAAAAACGCGCCCTCGGGCTCCAAAATAAGAGGTGCGCCGTCTGCAGGTTCACAGAAAAGTGAAGTGGAAGCCCTGCATACTGAACGATCGTCCAAATTAGAACGGTCTTTTAGATCAGAATGCTTAATTCCACATATAAAAACTCTAAAAGTCTATAAAACTTGAAACATTATTCCTACGGGTTTTATACTTATAAAGCCGTAAATGATCAAATTCTTTTATAGAAAAATGACCCAAAAGAGTGGGTATAAAAGCGCATGTAGAAAAGTGAACAGTTGAGATGAAAAATATTCTAAATGTAAAAAATAATTGATACCTCAAAAATATTTGAAGAAAAGAAAAGAAAAAGAAAAAGAAAAAGAAAAAAGAAAAGAACTGAATCATCAATACATGAACGTTATTCTACGTATCGGAAATTAATACATTATATTAGATTGATTTATGTAGGTAGATGCGGTTTTGTATACAGAGTGTTTCCCAGAGCAAACATAGAAAGGTTAGACAGGTGAAGCCATTTAGATCATAAAACCAATTAGAAATGCTAGAAAAGGTCAAAGGTTCTATAAAACACGGTAGCAAGAGACGCTTTACCAAAATCATTAAGGTGGTGATTATTGTTATTTTGATAGTTTTCTAGAATAACCTAGAGCCTAAAACCTTTAAAGAGACGCAATACCAAAACAATTAAGATGGTGATTATTGTTATTTTGATAGAACCTTCAAAGAAAAACCGAAAAGATTCAACCAAAAAGCAGAAAAAACCGGAAAAGGTTTAATGAGGGTAAAGAGGTATAAATAGAAAAAAATAGAAGAAGAAGAACCATTCTTATTTTTGTACTTGCGCGCGACACCCGAGACTACCAATGGAAGCTGTTTTCGTTACGTTTATTTCGACGTTGAGAGCCGCCTACGAGGCTTACGGTACATTGATTTTACAAATATTTTGAATTAAAAATTAATATGTATACTATTTCATTATTATTAATTTAGAGCCGTTTTTAACGACGGCCGACATTGACGCGTGGGCGTCCGTCTTCTGGGAGGAGGCCTCGACGGACTTCAAGAGCTGGTGGAAAAGCCAGCGAGGGGTTGAATATCCGGCTAGGCAGAAAACCCTTTTGGGGTTTTATGAAACGTCTACGCCGGATGTTATGAAAACCCTTCGCTGGTCGACGGTCACCTAGCCTCGCACCTGTGGAATATCCTCCCCCCAGGTGCGAGGGCTGAATGGGAAACGCCGACGGTCGCTACGTCGAGGAGAGGGTAAAACTAGCGCTGCCGCGTTTCTAGTAAGTTCAGATGTTATAGTTAAAACATGTAGTAGACATATAAATTTTATATTTAATGAGAGTAAAATTATTATAAGCTTTTACTACAACTGCAACATGTTACAGATTTCTAATTCATGTATAATAATGTATGGTATATAGCTGAGTTGTCTAAAACTTGACAAAGAACATTTCTAGAATATTCTAGAAGCTTTCAATTATTTACACGATTTATACGATAAAATTTTACGATAAAATAAAGGCTATTGATAGATCTTGTACCTATTACTTAGCAGTTAATTGATATATTAGAGTAAAAATTTTTGTTTAACTAAAATAGTTATTAAAATTTTGTAAAAATTTTAGTGGATACGCGTGAAACTTTTAGCGTGGGGGTGCGACGGCGGCGGTGGTGGCGGCGAAGGCGAGTGCATATATGTATATTTTATTTTGTTTTTAAATTTTGTATATATGTATAATTTATTCTATTTTGTTTTAAATTTTGTATATATATATATATATTTTGTTTCAAATAAATTAAATTGAATTAAAATTAATAAAAATTTTTATTTATTTGCGTTTAATAGTAAAGATAATTTCTTTAGAGTTCTACTATGAGTGTGTGTGTGTGTATGTGTCAACTTCGGGAATATAAAAAAGGGTTTACTGTAGTCAGATATTTAGAGATGTACGAGTAAACGATATGTAGAGAATATGCACAAACAGGTCTTAGGGTAAAAAAGAACGTAACAAGATAATTATGTATTACTGTAGAATTAAAGGAGAAAATAAAGGAAAGGAGGAGTAATAAAAGGAAGTTCATTTATAATTAGGAATAAATTAAAAGAATATTTTTAAACAATACCTAAAGAGAAGGAGTGTATAAACACCAACTATAAGTGATTTTTTTTATTATAAAAAAATGAGATGAAATGTACATATAAATATAACGTATTTAAATACTATAATCTGTAAAGGTTTCACGATTTTTATCAATCATTACGAGAGAGTCAAATTCTGCGTATATAAGTGCTTCAATACCACCATCTGGTATATCCTCGCCAAAATTCATCTGTAAGCTAGTGGTTCCTTCACGTACAAGTTTCCCAAAAAATTACCATCCATACCGCAAGGAGTCAAATCAAAAACAAAAACCGTGTTATGCGTTGTAAAAGAATTTCGAGTAATTTCATTACCCTTGTTATCTGTACCGATTCCTACACCCTCAAATAATTGTACAAAAGTGCGCAAATATTTGTTTTCTTTAAAATTTAGCATATATGGTGTTGTAGGTAAGGTTGTAGTGCCACTTGTTATTTTAATCTCGTTTAATCCGAAATGCTTAAAATTGAAGGGGCTCTGATAATAATCACCCCTAGCAGCCGAACCATCAACAAGCGCCACAACGAGACGACGAGGTAAAGGACCTGTGAACAATGAGTTCAGAGGAGCTGAGCGACGACTAGTTGTTATGTATAGACTTGTAACATGACATCGACGAATAGGGTATTTTGCAGCTGTATTTTGTAACATGGATTCAATAGCTAGATTGATATTATCCGCAACTTCAACTTTTTTAATAAATAGAGACATGCTTTTAACCTCGATTTTATAAGCTTCGTTGTCAGTAGATATAAATTTTTGCAAGCAAAAATCATCTCTATGTCTGTATAAATCAATTTTCAAAGTACATTGATTCAATAGAAAACGTTCTTGCATAAATAGATCGGCGTGTATAGGAGCCATTAATTCAACAACTGCACTGTTTTTGAACATCTGTACTCTTTCCAAAGCACCCTTGTTTTTCTTTATATCGAGAACATCACCATTTTCAAAAGCATAACCAGCAGCTGCAACATGTGTCGACTTAGCATCACGACCATAGTTCAATTCCGTTTCCAAATAAGATCTGTAAGCGTATCTATCCCCACTGAAATGTTAAAATGTTAAAATTAAAAAACGTAAACATACATTTAATTATAAAACTTACCTGTCAGATATTAATTTTCCATTTAAGTACATCTTGATCTGTTTAAAAAATGTTTTGCCGATCAAATTAATTGGCGCCACAACGTTACCACTGATATTGTTGTTGGCGTCTGCTGTTAAAGTGCAAGCAGCGCCATTAGCTTTCGTAATTCGAATAGTAAAATATATAAAATTTTTTGATAAGTCCAACATATATGAATCAGGTGAAATAACAAACTCGTAAGGTCCTTCATTAGTACAAGGATTTTGTAACTGAATTTCAGACCAAAAACTTCTACGAATAGCAACTTGTGTTGGAGGTACGGTAAATAAATCTAACTCCGTTTTACTACTAGGAGACGATGCAGCATCAATAAATTTACTCATTTTGAATAGATATCCTTGAAACCGACTACTCTACGTGGAGTCTTTTTTAAGAATGAGGAACGTCGTTTCAGGTGTTTACGTTTATGTTGTTTTTGATGTTGATGTTGTTGACGCTGACCATCATTTAACTTTTTATTGCTTTTTATATGTATCGTAGAATTTATATGTTTACGCTTCCCTAAACCTTTTCCTTTATGAATGCGCTCGCCCGTTTCGTGTAATAAGCTACCAGCTGCGTTTCGTCCATGCTCGGCAACACTTTCTTTAAAAGAACGACCTTCTACAACATCACCTGCAATTTTGGAACCTGCAGCAAGTGCATGCTTTCCTGCAGATTTTAACAAAGGCATAGCTAGACGCCACAAACTCTTAAAAAAATTACCAACTCCAGCTCCTTGATGTCTATAATAATACGGGTATGCTGCTGGAAAACCTTCTAAACTACCACCTAATTGAAATTGATTATCTTGAATACTATGTTGATAAATTTTGATCCAGTAATCAACGGTTTCAGGAATAAATACGGTATGCATATTTTGCTTTGAAAATTAAAAGGAACAACAACTAAATGAATTAATTAATCAAGAGCGTTTGCGAAAATTCAACCTGACGACAACGTGTCCAAATGCAAATGAATGAATGAGTAAATAAAAATTTGATACTATGCTTATAGGAATAAAGGAGTACGTCGCCGAAAATGTAATTTAACTATAACATTCCCAAACTGAAAGGGTATAAGCTCATTCATACTGTTTTTTATATTAATCTCGAGTACTGTAATTTCTTTCAATTGAATTGGTATATAGTGAGGTGTTTCATATAAACGACTCACATTATCTTTGTATTTTCCCTGAACATTTACTATACGTAAAAGCGGCGCTAAAGTATTTCCAACAATCTGATTTTCAATAATATTACAGTAAACATAAAAATTCTGTAAATCATTCAAATTTGGTGGTTGAATACCTAACATGTATAAATGATTAGTTCCAGGCTCGGCAAGAAAAACAGCTTTGGATGGTGGAATATGTGTGTTAGAATTTTTTGGAGGTTTCTCTCCAACAGTATATAAGTTAATATTCACAGCTCTATTTAAAAAATCATCAGCAGTTGCATAGGCCTCAGTATTGGTAGCGCCAAATCCGAGAAGCTCCATTAATCGTTTGCTTATTTCGATTTTACGTAAGATTGTACCACTTTTTATTTTCAAATTAACTAATCCTCTACTATGTTCATCGTATGAAAACATGATTTCCATGTTAGTTCCGGCAATAGCTGCTCCAACTTTTGCATTCAACTCTTCAATTAATTCGGATATGGTAAAGTAATGTTTTTCAAAAACTATTACTTTAATTTTTTTGACCTTATTTCCAACACCATCCGTAGTTAACGTTATTACATTATCTCCACCATGATTGGTAAATGTAGCCCAACTATAGGGGTATATTATTTCACTTAGTCCTACCTCCCAGCTTCCATCTAGTTTTAAACGGTAAGGTAGATGGGCTGAAAAATCAGAGGGTTTGTTTCCATTTTTGCTATTACTAGGTAATGTGATATAAAATTGATCTTCAAAGGTTGTCATTATTTATAATGTTGTTTGCTGTTGCTATAGGTACGGTCTTCAATGAATTAGATGACTGTAATACGGTCGGTACGGGGCTAGGTAATAAATATCCTATACAAGCGCACAAAAGACCAACCCACAATTGTGTATTATTATTGTAGAGAGATAAATTTATTATAGCTGTAATGACTACAATGTATATTAGTATGACCTGACTGAAGAAAACCACTTCGTTTCGAGGTAGACGTTTTCCAAAAAACTCCCAAACGCTAATGCGAGACGTTTCTGAATGCGTACTATTACTACTATCCATTTCAAAATAAAAAAGTTTTATTTAACAACTAAACACTCAGTTATAAATTTATAAAAAGGCGGAGCTACTAAAATAACCAATAAAATTATACAAAAATATGAAGGAGGCGGAGCTATCAAAGTGAAGTAAAATTTATATATATAAATACATATAGAAGGAGTTAACTTTTTACAAACGTGTACATAATTTATTTCGCAAGTGACCTTTTACAGAAAATTTACAATGAAAAAACTTACAAATCAATCTATCATTATAAACAAAATTTGTGTTACTGAAACTTTTAAACATTTTATACATAGGAACATGTCGCACTTTATAATACAAAAAATATAAAGTATATATACCACAAACCCTACTATTAAAATTTTGTAAATGTTTCTTATTTGTATATATTATTAAAGCATTTTTGTTAATATAATTTATAAAAGCAGGAATAACTGGTGGTAAACCATAAGAATCAAAATAATATACAGAGTTAGCATTATCAAAATACATAGCTATCCAATGACTTCCTTTTTGAAAAGATGTATCGGTGTTTGCAATTAAAGCCGCGGGTCTTTTAACTATCTTCGGTAGAGTATCGCAAGCAAAAACTCCTAAAAAATTTTGTGATAATAGCTCATCTTGTTGAGCATAATATGTCAATTCAAAGTTGTTCATCGTAATCGTCGTTGTCGTCGTTTTGTATATCCTTTTCTAAAATCCAACTGTTGAATTTTTCAGGATAACCCCACCACTTCACAAGTACTCTATTCTGACCATCTGGTAATTGTTTAGTCTTCAAAACCTTTTCAATTTTGTATTCTTTGATATTAGGATTAAAATCAATTTTCTGTAGTTCTTTTTCATAAAAACGTCCTTCTATATCTTCGCCTTCCAGATCTTGAATTGTATAAAGTATATGATTTCGGGTCTTCACAACATGTTTTACTTTGAAAACTTCTTCACTCCATTGAGGTAAATAACCTTTGTCAAATACACCTCTATGTTTACTAATTCGCACGTAATCTCCTATATCAATCTTAGGCTTTCTAGTGTATAATCTTTCAGGGTAGAGTCTTTGCCATATAATTTTTTCGTTAGAATAATCTACATTAATAGGTTTTTCCTTAATAGATCTATGAACAGAGTGATTGTAGTTGGAAACAACTGCGGGTAAAATATCAATCCATTTATAAGTGGTAAACTCTGTAAAATATTTAAATAATTTAGTTTTTAAAGTTCTATTAAACCGTTCCACTATTGAACATTTAATGTCTTCGTTTTGAGAAGTAAAAAAATGTATATCGTTAGTTTTCAATAATTTTTGGAAATCTTTGTTGACAAATTCTTTTCCTTTATCGCTGCGCACTCTCCAAGGGATTCGACCTCTTTTTAAAATATTTTGAAAAGCATCACAAACATTCTTTGAGTGTTTTGATTTTAAAGGTTCAACCCATGCGTATTTACTTAATACATCTATACATGTAAGCATAAATTTGTATCCATCGTTAAAATCTGCTAAAGAAGACATATCTGCCAAATCAATTTCCCATTGTTGATCCATAGCTGTAACATAAATACGATTACGTGAAAATTTTTTGTTGACTTGTTTATGTAGAGTATAACTATCTTGTTTTGAAAGCCAATCTTTAACATTTTTACGTGTAATTGTTTTACGGTGCTTTCTAGCTTCAGCATATAATTTTTCAATACTAGAAAAAGCTGAGGGATTTCCGTGTAAATTTTTGTATAATTTCGAAAGTAAGGTGTTCATCGCTCTAGTACAAAGGAGTATACCGTCTAAGTGCTCTAGCTTTGCGCCGTATCTTCTTTTCTGTCGAGTTTCCTTTATTAAAGAATGAATCGTCTTTGATATCTTCCTCAGCACCACTTGAAAATAAATCAACACCTTTCACAAGTGGCTTATTCAACCGCTTGACACTACTAACTGCATGATCATCTGATTCTTCCGGAGGTGTATGGTAGGAGAGTTTTCGAGGTAAAGTGAATAACATTTTACGTAATGGGTTTCCTATAGCCTCTAATGGTACATTATATTTTTTCAAAGCATTAACAAATTCATCTACTCCAAGCGTTTGCGTAATTTTTGAACGTTTACGAGACAAATCATGTAATAAATCAATAATATGTGATCCTTCAATTAATTTTCCATCAATTAATACTTCACCTTGCTTATTAACATTTATACTAGGGTTACGTCGCACATGTTCCAATAATAAAGATGCCGAGCATTTAAACTGTTTAGGAATACCGCTAAGTAACTTTTCATCGTTCAACCAATTTTTTTCTTTTTGTTTCAAATCGTCACTATCCTTCTCATCTTCTTCGTTATCAATAACTTTTTGTTTTAAAATCACTGTAGTAGGTTGAGCCTTTTCATGTTCAAAAGTTAAATATTGTGAAAATAGTTGCGAGTACATTTTGTATTGTTCTTCAGGTGTTAACGTATTATCTTTCAAAATGCGCTCTAGCTCGTTACGATACATGTCAACTTGCTTAGCTATACCTGTCTTTTCATTTGAACTCGTCGTCGTCGAAGAAGAAGAAGAAACCTGAGAGTTATTCAGTTTATTCAGAACCTCCTGAAGTATAAGAGCAAATTTATTAGCAAATTTCATTCTATAATAATTTCTCTGTAACAAAACTTGCTAATGTAGATAATAAAACGGGTAGTACTAGAGGTAAAAATGCTCCACCACTTTGAACAATTCTTACACGTTTATTATGTAAATCTTTTTTCTTGTTTTTTTCGTGTCTAGTAGCTAAACCTCTAAGCAATAATTTATGTTTGGCCAATTTCTTTTTTAAGTTTGAATTAATAGGAATATTACCGTTCAAAATGTTCAAACAAATTTCACATATACAACAGATCAAATCGGGGGAAGAATGTTGAAGAAGAGCACGTCTTTGAACACGATTTGAATTTTTTAACACATTGAGCTCGTGAATATATTTCTTTAATCTAGAAGCCATACAAAACAGACCGTACAGTACAAAAAAATTTTACAATAATGACCAAATGATGAGTAAACATTGAAATATTTATTGTATTACATTAAGATAGTAATGAAGCTTCATTTTGTATGACGATATTCAACTCTTCGCGTCTAGAAAAAGCACACAAGTTATTCATATTCATAAAAAATAGTTTATGAGCTGTATCTAGTTTTAAAAAAAGATCTTCTACAAAAATAGCGCGAGTTTCGACCATATCCAACTCCGTCAGTAATAGTCTAGCAAAACACCAAAATTGTGTAACTTTTTTACGTCCCATAGGTAAACCAACTTCACGCCGTAAATGGTTGCACGCCTTAGCTATGTCTTTGTAAAAAATCTTGGCTTCGGGTGAAAAACGAGTCCAAAACAAAT
This sequence comes from Romanomermis culicivorax, assembly GCA_963922205.1. NCBI lineage: Eukaryota > Metazoa > Nematoda > Enoplea > Mermithida > Mermithidae > Romanomermis > Romanomermis culicivorax. The sequence goes on along the minus strand of CAWUHX010000080.1, from coordinate 71,898 downwards.
CAGCTATTTCGCATTTCTGTTTGTTGTTTAGTATTTTACCTTAAATAAAAAATACAATAGTTTAATAAATAGATAAAGAAGAGATATAAATTTTTACCTTTTACTTTATTTTGCACCATTCTGACAAAAACTTCAAATGCGGCGGACATTGTAATTGTCACAAAACAAACGAATTATAGAAAAACGACCAACCTCTTCAAAATTCTCGACTAGACTGATGAAGGGTATAATATTTTTTTCTGATTATGTAATAAAGCTATCGTATCAATATATCGTAATCTAGTTCCATTGATGTACAAGTTTTGAAATTTACTGCTTCGACTACAACAGGAAAATACGACAGGATTGAAGATATATATTTTGAAACACATTCGTAATTGCATAAATTGACCATCATTCTGAGGACAATGTAAAATTTTTTCTACAAAATGTAGTAAGGGTATTATATGTAATTTATAATTTTCCCGTAATAATAATATTTTCTGATCTGTAACATTTTTTGTGTTTGGTATCGTAAAATCTGTAACATTTTTTGTGTTTGGCATTGTAAAATCTGTAACATTTACAGGTTCTTCTTCATTTTCATAAAATTGAAAAGGGTATTGTACCCATACAATAAAAACAGCTATGAAAAGGATCACAGCGAGAGTGTTTAAAAAAATGTGTTTACTGTATATCATATCGCTAAAATAATAGGATCCGACTAACCTGTATAAAGTTTTTTGTAAAAATGATGAATCATTTAGGTGTATACAAAATCATATGATCATTGTCGGGGAATATATTAGATCTAAGTCGATATTTTTCAGGACATGTCTGTGTAAGATCTATTAATAAATAACCCTATGGTTTACTAGTAGCATCCTCATACGATTCTATGAAATAATTTGAGGTAGTTGGAAAAATCTGTCGAGCCAGTGTGCGGACTTGTAATCTATCGCTAGGGTTTTTTAAAAGAATTAAATATTGAGCGTTTATCCTACTCGTACGCATTCCATCAAAAAAGGCATTCTGAACTATATGTATAATTGATATATTCCAATGATGCGATCCTTTAGTAAAAAGTTGAGTTAAACTTTGATCATTCTTCATCTCTTGCATCATATCATCCATAATTAATAATTTAGGTGTATCTTTACTTTTCTGAAGTTCATACAAATCAGGCGAACCTTGAATAAATTCTACATAAGAACATTTCTGAACTAATTCATCGTAAGCTTCTTGCCATTCCGAATAACACCAATAAATTTTCACTGGAGCAGGGTGAAGCATTTCTTTAGCAAAAATTACAAGTTTTTTAACAAATTGTGTTTTTCCTGATTTTGTTGGAGCAGAAACTATACAGTTAAATGGATGTTTCCATATATAAAACTTTTCATCATCATCATTTGACATCTCTTTTTTGACAACAACAAAAACCAACCACCTTTTTACTTGAACAATTTTTAAAATGATTTTTATTATTTAAAACAAAATGTTACATAATTATCAAAATTACAATATAAAGCAGTGCGCATGTAAAAACATAAAGATAGATGATTATATAAAATAGAATAGCATTACTGTATGCAAAATATACGCGCAATGTATGTATGTATGAAATTATATATATATATAACAAGCAAATACGTAAGCAATTACATAAGCAATCAAAATATAGCTAATTAAAACATACAAGCTGTAATGAATGAATGAATGAATGAATGAATGAATGTAAGCAAAACTTTTACAATTTACTGCTAATAAAATCGCGTAGTGTTTTGATAACAACAGCATCATCAAAATCATAATGATAACCTTCATCAATAAAACAAGCTACAGTATCCTTAAGAATTTTACGACCAGTACTTGTAAGTGGTATACATCTAAATATGTCAATCATCTGTTTAAAAGCGCGAAGACTGTAATAACCTTGAACTTCACCTATAACATATTCAAAACAGTCAATGATAAGTCCCATCTTTTCATATAAACGATTAACTGTTGGTGTAATTGTGATATTATATATGGAATTAGGAGCTGGACACTGATGATCCTCAACAATTCCTACCTCTTTCGCGCAATAACAATCAAAAATACACCCATTAAAGATGTCTTGTATAAATAACTCAGCACATATAATTATAAATAATTTTTCACCTTTTACTACTTGCTCATCAAAAAACCATGGAATATCTAAACCCGGAACACGTAACTCACAAATACGTCTGGTTTCGGCGTCCAACGAATTGGTATCCGACGCTGAATCGTAGTCTGGATCATTGAAACAATTGATGAAGAGATCATTAATAAACGACGTTTGAACGCTAGCTTCCTTTTGATCTTCACGAGCATTGCTTTGTTCTCCGGCGAATTTTGTAGCATGAATCCCTTCTTCTTCTTCTTTTATAATTTTCTTATCTGCACCGACTTCTTCTTCTTTAACAATTTTCGGGGTAGAACCATTTTTTCCAGCTACGTCGTCGTTTTCGTTTGTTTTGCGTTTTATCGCTAGCTGGAGATTTGCTGCTAAAGCGTTGTACTCGTTTGAAATAGCTGGAGCTATCTCATGTATCATATTGGTCCAGCGCCAAAATTGCTAAAGAATAAAACATTATATTTTAAAAGAAAGAAAGAAAGAAAGAAAGAATTCATATATCAACTCACTTCTTTAGATAAGCACCATGTCGTTCCATTAAACAAATTGTTAAATCGTACTGTAACCCCATCGCTCTCGACCAGCATTTTATAACCAAGGTTGATGCCGCATCGACCTCCATGTGAAAATGTCTTTTCAATAATATTGACATTGCGACCTAGTATACCGTATTGTGGTAAAATGAGCTTGAATCCGCGACCGTACGCCTCTTTTGTTTTAGGGTCGACGTTACGAAAATAGATTGACACGTATCTACCTTCAACCGCTACAAATAATGCCATGTTTTCGTCTAACATAAACTGGTGTTCCATTTTTGAAAATTCTTGAAGAAATATTAAAGAGAGAGAGAGAGAGAAGAAGCGAGTAGTTTTTGTAGCAACAAAACAGATAAATGTATAAAGTGTTCAAAATTTTGAGTAAAAGGAGGTTATAGTTATAATAAAATAACCAAGATATATAGCTTATAGCTGTAAGAGGAGGGGTTATAAGCATAATAAATATTCAAGACATATATCCTACAGTATTCTACTATTCTGAGGAGTATATGAGAGGAGGAGCTATGTTCTACAAAAATAAAATAAAATGTATTTATGTGGTACGGTAACCTTTGAGATCAAAGCTAGAAAAATATATGTGTTTTATGTGTTATAGTAATTATCAAGGTCAAAGCTATAGAAGCAATATAGCCACGTGCGCATGAGTTATAATGGTCTTTAAAGCTTTTCCACATAAAAAGAAAAGATGGTGCAACAGGGTTATAAGCAGCTATTACAGTTATTTTATAGCTTCAAGAATCAAAACAAAAATACTAGGGTTGTACAGTAAAACAGGTTTTCAACTGGTTTTAACTGGTAATATGCTAATAAAATAAGCTAAAGAAATGATATGGGCACGTGTTTATGGGTTATAGAGGTCTTTAAAGCTTTCCCATCATAAAAAAGAAAAGTACTACATTAACCTCGTAAACAATAATTAAATCTCTACCATAAAATTAATAGTTTTTGCTGATTTATAAAAATTTTCTATTATTATTATTACCGTATAAGTTTTTAATGAATAGGTTGTTTTCTATTTTTCTAGTTTATAGTTTTTATATTTTCTAGTTTAGATAATTTTTATAATGAAACCTATTTATGAGGATATTACTTCGGACGAAGACGACATGCCTATGGAAATTTTAGAAGATATTACTTCTGATGAAGACGACGATGAAACAATAGTGAATGAGTCTTCAGAGAATATTACCTCTGAGAAAGAAGAAGAAGAAGAAGAAGAAGAAACACTCGATAATAATGTTATTTTGGAAGAAGAAGAAGAAGAAGAAGAAGAAGAAGGAACTGTTTTAGATTATGATGATGATGAAGATGATCAATACAAAAGTTATACGCCTTACAGTTCTGATGAGGAAGAAATTTACGAAACAGTTCAAATTGGTGGTGGTGGCGGGGGTAGTGGAGGTGTAACGAATGCATCTTTTGTTGCGGATGATTTTTTCGAACTAGGTCAACCCAGTACTGTAAATATTAGGCGTTTTAATACCGAGGGTCGCGAGTACTCTGTGAACTTTCGTAATACTGAACATATGGATGATTTAAATGCTCAAATAGTACCAACATTTCAACGTATAGTAGAGCGAATTTCTGAGAATGTCGCTGATAATGCGTTTATAGGGTTTTCCTTTGACCATCCAGATTTGACAAAAGGTCGTGTTTTGATACCTTTTAGACCGAAACATGCTTTAACTGGAGATTTGATTGTAAACACTCTTAATGCTGTTCTTCAATCAAATGAGCAAATACAAATTGATAGTCGTCAGTCTACAATTCGTACCATTGTTGTAACACCACCTGCGGGTAGCGGTAAGCTGATTAAAATTACTTATGTAAGATTTTTATTTATTTATTTATTTAAGGTATTCACAATGCTCATCAATATTTAAAACATAATGATTTTCTAAAAGATAAACGCTGTATTATTCAAATCAGCAACACGGATGATTTATGTTTTGCTAGAGCTCTAGTTGTTGCTAGAGCTTACATTCATAAAAAAGATAAGAATGCTGAGCACAAATGGGAAAGTATTTGAAAGTCTGACAAGTCACATCTGCTGCAAACAAAGGTTGCTAAAGAACTGATGACCTTAGCAGGCTTAGCTAATCATCAAGGAGCTTGCGGTTTTCATCAGTGGGAACAATTGCAAACTGTTTTATTACCCGATTATCAAATCAAAGTTTTTAGCAGAGAACGCTTTAAAGATTTAATATTTAGAGGTTAGAGTTTTTTATTTTTCAGTTATTGTGTATGTATTTAGAGTTTTAAGGACCTGAAGCAACGCATGTTTTAAATATTTACCACCATGATAACCATTACTCCGTCATTACAAAGATGCCTGGATTTTTTGACCGCAGCTACTTTTGTCCTCATTGCGATCTGGCCTACAACAACAAAATGGAACACAGATGCAGAAACGTTTGTCCTCTGTGTTACAATACACCCCCATGTAATCAATTTAATGCTCGAAAATGCAAAGATTGTCTGCGTTATTTTAAAAACGATAAGTGTTTTGCTCGACACAAGCTTGTTTTTACTCAAAGAGGTCAATCCAAACGTCAAAAAACAGGTTTATCTATTTGCGATCATTTCAAAGTGTGCGAACAATGTGATACACTGGTTCGACGAGCACATTCTAATCCTCATAATTGCGGTTATTTTGAATGTAAAACATGCAAGAAAAGCGTACCTAAAAAAGGTAATAGATATGGTGTAATTATTTTATTTTATTTTATATGAAAATTTTTATTTTAGATCATTTATGTTTTATGCAACCTGTTGGTAGCGAGCAAATTGAAGAGGAAGAAGATATATTTGAAACAAATGTTGATGAGGATGAGTGTCTAGATGATAATGAAACAGGAATTACCGATAAATGTCCTGTTAATCAAAAATTTGTTTTTTATGATTTTGAGACTACACAGGAAAAAATTCTACGACAAAGCGAATTAGGGGATGTGTTCGAACACGAACCAAATTTATGTGTTGTCCATACTGTATGCGATCAGTGTCGTCAAAAAGAGGGAAATTTTTGCTGCAATACATGCGGTCAACGCGAACGTATTTTCAAAGGATCTACATGTCTAAATGATTTCTGCGAATACCTTTTTGCAAAAGGTATGAAAAACATTACCGCAATAGCGCATAATTCTCGAGGATTCGATGGACAATTTATAATGCAGTTTTTGTATCGTAATGGACATCATAAACTACATATCATTAATAAGGGTGAATTAGTAAATTGTTTATAGTTTTTCATTTTCATCTATTTATTTATTTTTAGGTTTAGAGTTGATGTGTATCAAAGTAGGGTCGATAAAAATTATTGATTCTCTGAACTTTCTCCCGATGCCTTTGGCGGCTTTACCGAAAACATTTGGAATAAGTGAAATATGTAAAGGATATTTCCCTCATTTCTTTAACAGAAAAGAAAATTACGGATATATTGGCTCATATCCATCACCCAATATGTACGGTTACAATGCTATGAAACCTGCGGCTCGTGCCACATTTCTGGAGTGGTATAATCAAAAGCTTGAAGCAGTAAGTTTGCAAAAGTATAAAGTTTTGCATTTAAATGCATCATTGTTTAGGGTTGTCAATTTAATTTTGATAATGAGTTAATTGACTACTGTCGTAGCGATGTGCAAGTTTTACGACAATGTTGTATGAAATTTCGCGATATTTTTATGGAAGAAACAAATGTCGATCCTTTTGAAAATTCAATAACCATTGCTAGTGCTTGCAACTTAGTTTTCCGACGTTTATTTTTGAAGCCAGATACTATTGGTGTAATACCATACAAAGGTTATGGTAAAGAAGAAAGACAATCTGTTATAGCCTTAAAATGGTTGAAGTGGTTAGTCCATAAAAATGAAAACCTGTTTATTCGACATAAACTTAATGGTGGTGAAGTTCAAATTGGAAGATACAAAGTTGATGGTTTATCAGGTAATTTTGTTCAAATTTTTGAAATTTTAATATCTATATGTTTGCTCATTAAGACACCACAATTTATGAATTTCACGGTTGTTATTGGCATGGTTGTCCTAAATGTATGAAAAATAGATATCAATTAACAGCCGATAATAATACAAAAGCAGTCGATGCATATGAGCGCACTTTTAACCGTGTTATGGAACTTCAATCACTCGGTTATAGCGTAGTGGAAATGTGGGAGTGCGAACTTTTACAACAACTTCACTCAGATCCCGAAATGAAAACATTTTTTGATACAGTCAAAATACCGGAACCTATAAATCCTCGAGAAGGTAAAATCTTGAATTGTTCTTTTTATTTTGTCAAAAGTTTTCTTGTTTTAGCTTTCTTTGGTGGTCGCACTAATGCTGTAAAACTGTATCATAAAATTAAGTACAATCAAGATGGTACACCTGCAGAAAAGATCAATTATGTAGATGTATGCAGTTTATACCCGTTTGTCAACAAATATGGGAAATACCCTACAGGTCATCCAAAAATCTTTACTGAAGATTTTGAAGAGGTCAGTTCAACGTCACAACCTTATGAGGGGTTAATCAAGTGTAAGGTTTTACCACCTCCCAAACTCTTACATCCTGTTTTACCGTATCGACATGGTGGTAAATTATTGTTTCCTTTATGCAAAACTTGCACGCATGATTCACAAAAGACCGCATGTGTGCATAACGACCAAGACAGAGCATTAGACGGTACATGGGTTACGATAGAATTATATAAAGCCTTAGAGAAGGGATATAAGGTATATTGTTACGGTAATGGTTCTTTTTCTATGTATATTATTTTTGTTTCAGATCCTCAAGATTTTCGAGGTTTGGCATTATGATAACATTGAGCAATATCATCCAACCAAAAACCCTACTGGTGGTTTATTTACTCAATACGTCAATACCTTTATGAAAATGAAACTAGTAAATTTTATATTATGTAAATGTGACAGAATTTGATTGTAATTTTTATAGGAGAGTGAAGGCTATCCTGCTAAAGCTCAAACAGATGAGCAAAAACGTGAATACGAAATGGAGGTCTACAATCGTGAGAATATTTCACTGGATTCTTCAAAAATTTTAAAAAATCCTGGAAAGAGGGCTTTGGCTAAATTAATGCTAAATTCTTTCTGGGGAAAAGTAACTATGCATAGTTTTTTGTATTTCATTTAATTATTTTTATGTTTTTTAGTTTGGTCAACGAAACAATATGGATAAGACTGTTATCCACAATGCACCCAAAGAATATTTTGAACTTGTAATGAATGTCGCCAATATTATTAAGAATGTTAGACTAATCAATGAACAATTGGTGTCAACAACATATTGTCAACATGATGATTTTGCCGAAGTCATGGGAAATACTAACGCTGTTATTGCAGCTTATACGACGGCTCAAGCTCGATTAAAGTTATATTCTTACATTGAACGATTAAAAAGTCGAGTATTGTATTTTGACACGGATAGTATTATTTACCTGTCAACAGTTGACAAACAACAATATCAAGTACCCACTGGTTGGTGTCTTGGTGAAATGACTGACGAGTTACGTGAATATGGTTCTGGATCTTACATTACCGAATTTGTTAGTGGAGGTCCTAAAAATTACGCCTACAGGTTGTACAGTCCCTCTACAGACCAATACCGTCACGTAATCAAAGTCCGCGGTATCACTTTGTCATCAGATACTATGAAAAAAGTTAATTTTTATTCGCTTCGTCGAATGGTTTTTGCTTTTGTAAAAAACAATGGAAAAGAAGAAGTAGATGTACATAGTCTCCGTATAGAACGTCAGCAAGATCGTAAAGTTGTTACTCGTAAAACTTTGAAAAAATTTCGTATAGTATATGATAAACGTATTTTGAAACGTAATTTTTGTACATTTCCTTATGGTTGGACTAAATAATTTTACAATAAAGTAGAATGTTGCATCGAATTAAAAATTTTTCTTTTTGATATGCAAAGATTTTTTCTTTTTTCTACATGTCTTTTACGACTATTTTTGATCATTTTTATAAAAGACCTTCTTGGTCGTTTTTGGCAGAACATCAAAATTTATACGCATGCACCCGTAAGGATAATGTTTCATCTCGTAATGACTCTCCCGAGAATTTACCCATTAAACAGACCATTACTGACCAATTTGACCGTTTGAGATTGACTTGAACGATCGTTCAGGAATGGGGCCTCCGAGCATATTTACGCCTGCAGGTGGCGCCCTTTTGTCAAAGGGGGTCCAGGGGCGCAAATTTTTGAAAGGCTTATCCTGCCCACGGGAGAAGCCATTTTTACACACAATCGCTTTTTATTTCTTTTCCATGTTTTGTTCATTTTATCCCGAATCTGTATCCTTTACCGTACGTCAACTCTCCGAATTTTCTACACGCTTTTTACGACCAGCTCGTTTGGTCATCTTTGTATAAAAGACCTTATTTGTCTACATGCTTTTTACGGCCAGCTCGCTCTGGTCATTTTTATAAAAGACCTTCTTGGTCATTTTTGGCAGAACATCAAAATTTTTACGCATGCACCCGTAAAGATAATGTTTCATCTCGTAATGACTCTCTCGAGATTTTACTCATTAAACAGACCATTACTGACCAGATTGACCGTTCTGACATTTGTTGACTTGAACGATCGTTCAGAAAATGGGACCTCCGAAATATTTTTACACCTGCAGGTGGCACCCTTTTGACAAAGGGGGTCCGGGGTGCAAATTTTTGTGGGCTTCCTCTTTCGAGGGGGGAAGCCGTTTTTACACTCAATCACTTTTTATTTCTTTTCCATTTTTTGTTCATTTTAGTTTTCCTTTTTACGTTCATCATTGATTTTCCTTTTCCACGCACAGTAACACATTTATTACCATAATCGAAAAATTACCGTAATTCTACAATTACGGTAACTCTAGAACATACATTTTTAACCGTGCGACCTATAAATCGACTTATATGTTTACTGTACGACCTATAAATCGACGAAGAAATTAATCGTATATGTTTACTGTACGACCTGTAAATCCGACAAAAGCAAAACGTGTATGTTTACTGTACGACCTATAAATCGAAAAAAAGTGACAAATTATAGGTCGTACACAAAAGATAGGACTATCCTTAAGCGTACGACCTATACGGGCCGGCCTTACTACTGACGTGAAAGATCCTGGGGCTTTGTTCATGACATTACAAAATTTTGTGGTAGAAAGTCTCAGAAAGGCCAGAAAAAGTACAAAGGCGAAGTATGTCGAGGCCTTCTATTTTAAACTACCAGTGAATGATAATGAGATAGAGGATGGAAACAAACAGAATTTGATTCCTGCATCTTCTCAAGTTGACCCTAATCTGTCAGAGTCTGAATCAGATTCCAGTGAAGAGTTGGGAAATAATCATGCCATTTTAACTCATGGTGTTGAAGAGGTTGCATCTGAAAATCATGTAGTGTTGTCCGAGAACAATAGAGTCCATCTTTGTAATTCGATTAGAAATCTGGAGTTGGAATTCGTGAGTGTAATGTGTGATATATCTGCTCTAAACGAGTCAACAGAGTTGAACCAAACAATGTTGTGCCAACTTAAACAGTCATTCTTTGATCATAAAATAACTATGCAGATTCAGATAGAAGATCTGACAAATGTGGTGGAAACGTCAGGTAAATCAGAAATCATCGCCAGTTTTGCTGAATTGAAACAAAATTTCGAGTCACAGATGAAGGAAATGCACGGTTTCTTGGGTAAACCTGATGCTCTCTGCAATCCCCTCTTTAAGTCCATAGGTGACCAGACAAATTCCCTTCTGAGTCAACCTATCTTTCCTTCTGGTTGTTCTGAGAGCTAAAACCTTGTTCTTTTCTAGCTCCCCTTGTAGAGTGGCCGCTAGTTATTGTAAAGAACAAGGGTTACAGCCTCAACATGCCTTCGCACAAATGATCCCGCAATTCCCGCACTTCCTCGCCCCGCGACTACAAAAGTAACTCTTACTTCACTTCTACAAAATAGAGACACATAGACGTTCCTGTGGCCTTAGTACTAAGCTTAAGCAGACAAGTGAGCCCCTCTCTATTCAGTTTGATCAAATAGCTTCACAGGCACAATTATCAGTCTTAGATACCTTACAGGAAGACGAACTCTCAACTATGAAGTCAGAAGTTGATCTACCTTCACAGATTGAGAATAAGGTCCAAGCTGCATTTGAAAATGCCCTGGGACTGCTCAACCAAAAGCTGGAGGCTATGAATGGCAGAAGGCACCCTCCTCTGTCCAGCTTCATGGCCCCTCCTGCCTTTTCAGGTGCTTTTGGTGAGTCCATAACGGATTTTTTATCTCACTTGACCCGCTTCTTTACACCTCAAGGGGTAACAGAAGTGGATCATGCATATAAAATTGTGTTTCTGGAGTCTTGCCTAACAGGTCCTGCTCTTGCATCCTACCTGGACTTTAGCAGTGGAACTCCGCAGTCTACCCGCTACAAAGAGTTCATGGCTTTTCTAACGAAAGACTTTCTGGTAGGGCATGACTCAGATCTGCATCAGCAGTTGATCCAGGATCGCGTGCAGAAGCCGACTGAGTCGGCGATAGTCTACCTTGAGCACGTTAAGAGACTGTCCAGGGTGGCCTATCCGGATCTTGGGACTGATGTTAGGGATTCGATCATCAAACCTATCTTTCTGAGAGGGTTGAAACCAGTCCTTCGAGTTAGTATTATGTTCAGGGAGTTGACAACTCTTGAAGAGACTCTCAAAGCAGCTTGTTATGCAGAATGGCAGATTTTTCGGGAAGAGATTAGGTAAACTGCCCCATCTAATGCTGTTTTTTCTTCAGAACAAAGGACTGCCGACAATGTCAGGTCAATGTCGAATCAAAGGGGCACCGCTCAATGTATGTCGGCAATGCCTTCCGATGAGATTCAACATTTACAATCGGAGATGGCCCGGCTTACAGCTCATGTTGCCCAACTAACGGCTCAGCAAAGGGCGCTGCCTCTGAGAAATTGGATGCCGTCAATGATGCCGTGGACGGGTGTCCAAAACGCTGGCGATCGCTCCTCAAGGGCACATTTACAGATGTGCTCCTACCATGGACGTTGCACCCACAACTATGCTAATTACCAGGCCCAACATCCCGATAGCGCCGGCCGTAGCACCGCCACTGCCACCGGGGCCAGCCATTGCTATTTTTGTCGAACGAGGGCGCACCCAACTGACCAATGCGACAGACCCTGCCCGCATTGCCGAAAATTACGAGTGCACAGGGCTACGGCTTGCCCAAATCGAAATTCGACATTGCCTGGTGAGACTAACTTTGGTAATTCTGGTTACTCTCCTCAGGGGGCAAGTGGAAATTTTCGGGGTTATGCTAATCCAACTCCTCAAGAGACAAGGGACCAATATCGGTCACCCCCATGGCAAAATAATGCCGTAGGGGCTACTGATGGTCTTCTTCACCCAGATCTATTTGACCTGGATGATGAAGTTCTGGCTGAACACCTTGCGGATTGCTCACATTTGTGTTATCCTGTCTGTGTAATCAGTATTGGGTTTTCAGCTACCGCACCGACTTGGTCTTGGCACCGACCCCCTTGTCAACTTTGCTGCTGCCACCATCGAAATATGTGATGCCGGTCAATGTAAACCAGTCAATGACACGGAAAACGACTGGCAATGTCAGCGTAATCGCCTCGTATCGACCAATGGAAGGTACAAGGGCGCCACCGGCACGTGTTATGGCCCAAGGACCGCCACCTGGAATTCCCACGGACTCCGCTTTGGAGGTCGTCGGTCAAATGGGATCGATGAATCTGTTAGGTAAACTACCTTCTTTTTCTGACATTTCAGGTCTGGACATCAGATATCCTTATAAGTCACCGGCTTTAATGATTTCTTGTTTACAGATTCCTCATCCGTCACCGAGGCGATGCGGGCTGTTTGGTCAACCGATTTGGCCAAAAAGTATCGGCACCTCCCCTGGGCGCTACTCAATGAGCCGTTTGAGGTTGAGGCGCTTACGACCCCGGACGTCATGCTATCAAGGCCAATAGTGTTGCGGATTTTGGGACCCAACATCGCTCGAAGGGCGCTCGAGTTTATCCCCCACGGAAATATTCGCGCCACCCTGGTGGACAAGATCCTTTTGGACGGTGAAGCGTCATCGCCCGCAGTGGAGGCCATCTGCTGCACTGTGGAGTAAGCCAGTCGCAACATTCGGCCCACAGCAGTTGTTGCCACATCACCGACAACAACGACGATGGGAGCCCAAACACTGGCAACAATTGCGCAACAGCAACCGGTTGCCAACGCCCTTGGAGAACTGTTGCGCACTGTTAACAATGCCGTCAACGTCACCGAGGGGTCGCCATTTCCGACGGCAACCATCCCGCGGTCCCCGAAGACTGGTGTTCTTTGAGAAGTCCACCTGTGCGGAGGCTTGGTCATCAACTTCCTCGGAGAGGAACCAGTATCGTCTGACAACAATGACATCGAAGAATGAAGCCGCCCGATGGCTGAAAACTGTAAATTTTGGTGTAAATTTGCAAGCACCATTTGTAAATATTTTGTTTGTAATAAATTGGGCCTTGGTAACACTACTGTTCTTAGGAATGAGCTCTGCAACACATGCTACTCAATACCAATTTTGTGGTCTTTCAAGAAGCGGTCATCCACTTGAGCTACCTCAAAAAGTTGAATGCAAACCACCAAAATCTTCGTGGAGTCCACGACGAATGAATGTTACAGTGTATGTACCTATTTCTGATCCAATCACTACTAAAGCATGGAAGTGTACGTTGCAAAACCATAAGGTATGCACAAATACTGGTTTTTTTGGATCTAGGGACATTACTGCAGAAGTCATAACCACTCAGCATCTAGCGCCTGCAGCTTGTACGCAAGCACATCGCACAAAGGTGGTTGGTTTACAAAAGCTCGTGGAAATACGTCCTGGCTTTTATAGCACTAACCAAACACTGGAGGTGATGTACTCATGGTGCTGCAATGACGTCTGGAAGATAGTGACTAACCTCTTCATCGAGGAGGGATAGGTCGCTTCGTGGGATGGCACTGCAGCTCTAAGTACCTTAGGAGATGTAGGTGGATGCAGTCCCACTGCAGGTCAATGCCCTACTCTAGATGAGGTAATTGGTTGGCCTGCCACAAACTTTACAGCACAGTGTCATTATCGGCCCCAGGGTAATTATACTGCATCTGTATCAGGGAACCATATCATCATCGATGATTTACAGGTTGCCTTAAAGATCTGGGGAAACTCTCGTGTGTTTCGGTTGTGTCCTGACCTCTGGTTGAACACAGTGCGAACGGATCAGGGTCTTCTTCTACGCATCCACGGAAGATTTAATTTGACCCAAAGGTTGCTCGGATTGGCGAAGGACCCCCCTCCTGACCCCATCAATGTCAAACTGAACTACCTAGCTCAGCAGATCAAAGAGTCGGAAATTAACAATTTTCGATTCATGTGGCTTGAGTTGTGTTCTCACGCTCAATGCTACCTTGATCTGACTTGGCAGTTGCTTGGTTTTGACCCTAAGCTAGGAGCCCGGGCATTCTTGCAAAGGAATAGTCTGATGGCGGAATTTACGGGTGAAGCACTGATGATATGGCTGTGTCAAAAGGTCAATGCCACTTATGTCTACCATTTGTACCGGGTGGGGGACACCTGTTACAAGTATCTACCCGTACAGGTTGGGGGTACCACTTATTTTGCCACCCCCGTTGGCCCAGATCTCACTAAATTCAGTCCAAGGGTGCCATGTGACCACCACTTTACAGGGATTTTCCGAAATTGCTCTGGCTGGTTTACTGAGTCTGGCACGGTCCATGTGAGCCACATTCCGCTTGAACACTTCTGGAAACAGCGCTTCAACGTCACTCACTTTGACGCTCCTGCGCTCTTCCACGATCAGTTAGCGATGACCCCTTCAAGTTTTGCTTTCTTTAAACAGTACGTTTCGAGACTGAGCAAATTGAAGCAGTCCTGAACTGGTTGGTAAATTATACCCCTGGTTTATCCCTACAACCAGATACTCTGTATCAGGCAGTTGCAGGGGTAGGGACTGACATCAAAGCCTCACTGGAAGGTGTTGGTCTGGCGGCAAACCATGTGGTTACTGGCCAGCAGCACAACCTCATACAGGGCTTACAGTCTCTTTTGAGTGGACCAGTGCAGTTGATCTTTAACACACTCCTTGCCCTGGCAGTACTGGTTGGTACAGGATTTCACATCTACGTTGGGATCTCCTATTACCTCAGTTACCGCCTGCGGAAAAGACAGGTTCGGTTTGTTAGCCAATACTCTCCGTTGAACCTCCTCCGGAAAGTTCAGCGCTGGATAGGTTTTCATTATGTACAGAACAATGTGCCAACTCAGTTAGACAGGATCACTCCGTGCTTTGTCCTACTAGTTGACCACAAGGAAACTTCTGCTTTCCTTGATACGGGTTGTCCAGGGACCATCATTAGTCAACGCCTTCACAAAGCGCTGATTAAAGAGAGTCCGAAGGCAGCGATGGCTTTCCAACAACATCACAACTTTAACCCATTGATGAGTATCAATGGGAATGCCCTCCATACTCTCCTTTCAGGACCGTATGAGATCATGTTGCCTGGGACCCATCAGCCACACACAAGAGTGGATATACACCTCCATGTGTGTAAGACTACGTCTCCTTTTTGGGCACTGGTCGATCTGATTCTCGGATTGGACTTTCTAGAACAATTCATGAATATTACGTTTGATTACCAACAACATGTCTGTCGGCTGAATGCGGTAGAACTGCCACTTCTCCTGACAGCGGCTGAGATTGATCAGGTTGATCCCTGGTGGGAGAACACATGCTCACTATCAAGGGCCTCGTACAGGTCCGGGTCCCAATCAAGATCAAGGACTTTGTCCATTTCTCGGCCACCCTCGGGAGCTTCCTCAGTTGCCTCATCACGTGGGTCAACCAGAGGTAGCCCGACCTCTTCTAGATGGGCCAGTGGTCATTTTACGGCCAGGTCAGGGTCAAACTGTCCTTGACCCCTGCCTGGAAATTCTCCAGTTACGCTAGGGAAAGGCCGTTTTCGGGAGCCTAGTGATTCTGATGCACCTGATTCCCCTGTACTAGAGGTGCCACCACTCTCTCATGCTGACATTGAATCACTAGGGGCTACTCAGAGCTCAGGAGAGAGATCAGATCATGTACTTACTGTTCAGGTCCATCCCACTCCTAGGACCAACCCGGAAACATCGGTTGGTTACGCTCTGGTAGGATTACTCCGACGCACCGGTTTGCCAATACCAAGGCGAACCAATGCACCAGAGTCGAGTTTTGATGACTCCCTGCCTGATCCAGGTCATGTGGTGTCAGCCTTCTACCTGACTGAAATGAGGACCCCTCATATCAGAGTTCTACTGAACAATTGGGTGGAAGCCAAAGCTCTAATTGATACAGGAGCAGTTTTCTTGCTCCTGGATCACAAGTTGGTGGTTCAGTTACCCGACTTGGTACTCACAGAGACTAAGGCTCGCCCCATAGTGGCCAATGGGTCTCCGGTTCTACTCCTAGGCGCTGCCTATGTCACGGTGACAGTGGCTGATGTCTCTGAATGGATTCAGGTCCAAGTTCAAGAGAATTGTTCGGCTGAACTGGTCTTGGGGACGAACTTCCTCCGACGGTTCAATTGCGTCAGCTTGAACTGGGAGAAATTCTTTCTTTAGTTCAAGGAACTTGGGGTTCCGTGTGAAGGCCTCATCCACAATCTTCCTTCTGCCCGTGGGGCACTACCCTTGCAGGAGTTGATTGTCCTTGAGCCTCAGTCGCTGATACAATTTACTGCACCTGTACCCTTAATATATGCAACTGTGCCCGAGGTAGCTTTCTTTCCTAAGCCTCTTTTGGGACAACAATGCAGTGTTTATTTTGCTGGTACAGTGAGCACTGTGACAAATGGTCGCATACCCCTACAGGTAGTTAACCCGAGTACACACCCAGTGGTTCTCTACCCCCACAGGACCATCGGTCATGTGCAGATGCACACTGATTCCCCACAGGGATCAGCGATCAAGTCTGATACCATTCTTGATCAAAAGTGGGTTGAAGCGAATGCTGTGATATCTTCTGATATCTCCTTACAGGATAAAACAGCATTGCTCGACCTACTGGTCCCCTTTACTGACCTCTATGCTATTGATGAAAAGGACACAGGTTCCACTGACCTCGTGCACCACGAGATCAGCACAGGTGATGCTCGCCCAGTCCGCCATTTCCATTACCACACTGCCCCCAAGGAAAAGGATCTCATCATACAAGAAGTCAAAGCGCTCCAGGAAAAAGGTATTATTCGGCCTAGCACTTCTCCCTGGGCTACTAACACCATTCTGGTTCGCAAGAAAAATGGGTCACACCAGATGTGTGTGGACTTTCGTGGTCTTAACGAGGTCACAAAAAAGGATATTTATCCTCTCCCATGGATTGATGATATCCTCTACACACTCAAGGGTATGAAATACTTACTACCCTTGATCAGGCTAAGGCCTACTGGTCTATACCTATTGCGGAGGCAGACAAAGAGAAAATGGCGTTTAATACGCCTCTTGGACTCTACAAGTTCAAATATCTGCCTTTCGGTCTTTGCAATGCACCTGGGATGTTTCAACCTCTCATGGATCTGCTTCTTACAGGATTGCAATGGGGCACTGCACTGACCCATCTCGATGACATCTTGGTGTTCGGGAACTCTCACACCCAGATGCTTGAGTGCTTGAGGGATGTGTTTACGAGTCTCCGTCAAGGTGGAATGAAGCTCAGATTGAGCAAATGCAAGTTTTCACACTCTGAGGTAGAATATCTTGGTTACCACATCTCACAGAACGGTCTAGAGCCGGATAAAGTCAAAAATGCTGCAGTTCAGGATCTACCCATTCCACAAAATGCCAAAGACATCAAGACTTTTCTTGGTCTTGTGTCTTATTATGGGCGTTTCATTCCTCATTGCGCTCGGCTCAGCGAGCCGCTGACCAAGCTCTTATGAAAGGAAGTTACCTTCCTGTGGTCAAAACCTCAGCAAGCGGCGTTCGACGAACTCTGAAGGCTAGTGATGAACCCTCTTGTTCTGCGCAATCCAGACTTCACGAAATCCTTCATACTTCAAACTGATGCAAGTATTTCGGGAATAGGAGCAGTTCTGAGCCAGTTAGATGAAAATGGACACGACCATCCTGTTGCTTACGCCAGTAGAGGATTAACGGCAGCTGAGAAAAACTACACTATTACGGAGTTAGAGACTCTGGCTGTTGTCCATTTTGTCAAGCACTTTCAGCCTTACCTCTTTCAACATGAGGTGGTTGTTCAGACTGATCACACTGCTGTTAAGGCTGTGTTGGAGAAATCCAACCCTTCGGCCCGGATAGCTCAGTGGGGCCTCATGTTAGCTGAATTCAAACTGACAATTCTGCCGCGAAAAGGTCGATCTAATGGTAATGCTGACACATTATCACGCCTTCCTGATCCTAACTCCCTTGCTGGGGAAAGTATCGACAATACTCCCCTATACAGACCCGAGGGAGAGATCATGATGATCTCGGATGGTGCGCAGCGCCTGGTGAGACAATCTCAGAGGACCACGGATTGTGCGCAGCGCCTGGCGGGGTCTGAGTCTTATGCAGAGATATCACAGGATGCGCAGCACCATGACCTTCTCACTACTCAATTTGAGGATCCCGAATTAGCCTCCATTCTTAGGTCACTAAAACCCTACGGTGACCAGAATGATGTTAATGGCTACCACTTGTTGGATAACATCCTTCAGAAGTGGACAGGCGAGTCCAACAAGATTGTTGTTCCTCGATCAATGGTTACTACCATTATTGAGGCTCACCATAATGACATTCTTGCTGGACACTTTGGTGCAAAACGTACCGCGAGGCTTATAGCCCGCAGGTACCACTGGCCTTCCCTCAGTATGGACGTCAAGTCCTTTTGTCAGCGGTGTGATCTTTGCCAACAGAATAAACCCGTGAGACAAAAGACCCGTGCAACTCTGAAGCCGATCTCCATTAGGGGTCCGTTTCACCGAGTCGGTGTCAACTGTATGGGACCAATGACCACTAGTGAAAATGGAAACCGTTTTATTGTAGTCTTTATCGACTACTTTACCAAATGGGTTGAAGCTTCCGCTACTCCGGACATTACTGCACAAACCATAGCTTGACTTTTTGTTACTCAAATTGTCTGTAGACATGGGGCACCACGGATTCTTCAGTCTGATCATGGTACTGATTTCACGTCCAAACTGATTACTGAAATCACTGCCATTTGTTCAACTAAGAAAATCCACTCCCCTGCTTATCACCCGATGACAAACGGCGAAGTGGAAAGAGCTAATCAAACGCTAGCTACACGGCTACGTATGTATGTCCACCAAGGTCATACCAATTGGGATGAACACCTGCCGTATTCTGTGTTCGCGATCAACATTAGCATGAATGAGTCCACAGGGTATTCACCCTTTGAACTCATGTATGGTCATACCCCCATGCTACCTGTTGATGCGGCGCTCTCATTCAACCCTCCGACCCATATCATAGATGTTTCTACTTATGATATGGAGGTCAAACAGCATTTTACAAATGCCTTGACCTTGATCTAGAGCCGAATTGAGAAATCACAGGCGGCTTATGCACGGTCCTATGATCGTATGGCACGAGATGTCTCTTACAAAGTTGGGGATCACGTGCTCAAACTGCACACTACCAGAAAATGTGGTCTAACGCCCAAATTGCTGCCCATTTATGATGGCCCCTACCTTGTCACGAATGTGGCATACCCCAATGTCACCATTCGGCTTGAGACGGATCAAGAAGATACTGTGCATGTCAACCAGCTTAGACACTACGTGTCACCAGCTCAGCCTACAGAAACATCGGAGATACCTTCCACTTCACAGGTCATCGAGACGGCACCTTTGTTGATTCCATCAACAAACAGGGATTTTACACAAGATCTCATTGACCCACATCTTGATGTGGAGGTCTCCGACCCCTAATCAAATGACTCTTCTCTTCTTTACTTAGGGACGGGGTCGTCCTTTTTCGAGGGATTGCTGTGCCCCTCACCAAATACCCACTCCTGCTCCATGCTGGGACAGCAGTGTAAAGAAGAGAAGGAGCAGCGATCAATGCATCTAAACTAGGGTATTGCCTCAAACCACAGGCGCCACCGTGCGATAGCCTATTCTCGCCCCTAAAATTTTTCTTTTAGTCTCGTTTCAGATTTCACAAATCAATGGACAATTGGCAACTTCACCAAATGGATCAATTGACATCAGCAACTCCACGCATCTCACATGGACATCAGCCAACTCCACGCACCATTGACATAATTCCGCAAGCCAAAACCCACCGAAAAACCACTGGACCATCGACTGCCCCCGGTCACCATCACCTGAACGTTTGACTCCACGGATATGCTGCACAAGGACGAGGACGCCCTTTTTCAAAGGACTGCCATGTCATGTGCCGACGAATTCCGTCGAACATCACGTGATTCACATCACAATTTTTCGTTATGTTTTTCATTACGTTTTGTGTTACAGTAATTTGCATCAATTTTGCGTTTCGTTTTTATAATTTTTACATGCAATTTATGTGTGTACTTTTTATGTTTCCTTTCTGTTTCTGTTTGCCCATTTTATTTCCGTTTCGATTTATTATTTTGATTGCACACGTAGACTACAGTATGTGCCCGCTAGTCAAGAATTTCCGTTAGAGATAAGCTCTCCAAGCTCATCACTGTAATTGGAGCACAATGTGCACCTCTTATCAGTAAAAACTAGCGAGGTTTCACAACATGAAACGACTAGTTTGAAATTCTCACTAGTGACGTTCCTATGTTAAGCATGGAGAGTGAAAACTCGCCCCAATGCTTAACGTTGTGAACTGGAAAATGTCTATGTGACCATAGGCATCTTCTGCAACCAATTCCGCTCCAGAAGTTAGCTTGGGGAGTGTTAACTACGGCCTCTTTTTATGTTACCACTACAGTAACCCGACTGTAGGAACCCGTCCCCGTTGCCGTTAGTCGAAGAACCCCGTCGCCCTCGCGGAGGAAACGTTTGTTACCCCCACCTGCCGATCCGCAGCCGCATTACCCTACGCCGAATTGCCAGGATTCCCATACCTGCTCGTTGCCATCCGTAGGACCCACAGTTTGACCCCGAACCCGTCACCCAGTGCTGAGTAGTTTGAGAAGAGGTTTAGTAAGTCTTCTCAGGGGTTATTATTGTTGAGGGTATATTTGTGGGAGTCTCCCCTAAGCTAGTTTCGCTCCGAAGTACCCTCAGTTAAGAAAGCCCTCCGACCCTTAAGGTCAGGGCCAATAAAGGGGATTTAGGTTAACAATCGGGTCCCCTACAGTATGCCATTCTTCGATTGGCACCGTCCCTCATACCCAATGAACGAGGACTAGGGATTGGCACCCCTGACCCGGCTGCGTTGTCCATTATTCTACAGCATAACCCTAGGACAAGGCCCAGGTACACCATAGGTTTACCTGTGGTAGTACCAGCTGGGTTAGGTTCCCGAAACGAAGAATTCTAATGGAGCCACCCCACGGGGTCACAGCATGTCACCTACAGTGTCAAGACCATATTTCCTATGGGATGTGGTATGGGTTTTTCCCGTCAATGTGACTGATCACCCAATCTGTTTAATGTGACATGGCTCAACTTCGTTTAATGTGACACTACATCTCCACCCTAAAATTTTTGTTTTAGTTTCATTACAGATTTCACAAATCAATCAACAATTGGCAATTTCACCAAATGGATCAATTGACGTCAGCAACTCCATGCATTTCCAATTGATGTCAGCAACTCCGCGCAGCATGGACATAACTCCACGAGCCGAAACCCACCAAAAAACCACTGGACCATCGACCACCCGCCCTCACCTCTACCTGGACGTTTGACCTCCACAGACATGCCGCACTCGATAATACAAGGACGAGGACGCCCTTTTTCGAAGAACCGCCATGTCACGTGCCGACGAATTTTGCCGAACATCACGTGATTCACATCATACTTTTTCGTTATGTGTTTCGCCACGTTTTGTGTTACATTAATTTACATCAATTTTACGTTTCGTTTTTTATAATTTTTACATGCATTTGCTGTGTGTACTTTTATGTTTCGTTTGTGCACTTTTATTTCCGCTTCAATTTGTTATTTTGTTATACACGTAGACTATGGTATGTAACCCGCTAGTCAAGAATTTCCGTTAAAGATAAGCTCTCGGAGCTCATCGCTGTAATTGGAGCACAACGTGCACCTCTTATCAGTAAAAACTAGCGACGTTTCGCAATGTGAAACGCCTAGTTGGAAATTCTCACTAGATGATGTTCCTATACTAAGCATGGAGAGTGAAAACTCGCCCCAATGCTTAACGTAGTGAACTGGAAAATGTCTATGTGACCATAGGCATCTTCTGCAGCGATTTCTGCTGCAGAAGTTAGCTTGGGGGAGTGTTTACTCCGCCCAAGGCATACTGTAGATTACGGGGCCCTTTAAAAGGGCATGTTTCGTTAGTTTTGCACTCATTTCTGGGCCTAATCCTCTTGTTGCGTTTATACAGCCTGTCCCCCGTTAGCCTTGCGTCGTCTTTATTTTAATTTACATATTTCATCTGCATTCGCCGCCCGTCAAATAAATTTGCATATTCTCGCCTCCGGTCTCCCTTAGGTTGCCAGTTACAGTAACCCAACTATAGGAGTTCACCCCCTCGCCATTGATCCCCCAGTGCCTCCCTGAGGAAACGTTTGATACCGTTGCTCGCCCACCTGCAGCCGCATTACCCTCTACGCCAAATCGCTCCGGATTCCCATACCCGCTCACCGCTGTCCGTAGGACCCATGCTTTGACCCTTGAACCCGTCACCCAGCGCCAAGTACTTTGAGAAGAGGTTTTGGTGAGTCTTCTCAGGGGTTTTTATTGTTGAGGGTATATTTGTGGGAAGCCTCCCTAAGCTAGTTATCCCTTGAGAGTCCCTCCGTTGAGAAAGCCCTCAGACCCTTAAGGTCAGGGCCAATAAGGGGATTTAGGTTAACAATCGGGTCCCCTACAGTACGCCATTTTGCGAATGGCACCGTCCCTCATTCCCAGTGAATGAGGACTAGGGATTGGCACCCCTGACCCGGCCGTGTTGTCCATTATTCTACAGCTGAACCCAAGGACAAGGCCGAGGTACACCATGGGTTTTCCTGTGGTATAGCCAGCTGGGTTAGGTTCCCGAAGTAGATAACCTCACGGAGCCACCCAATGGGGTGACAGCATGCCACTTCCAGTGACATGACCATGTTTCCTATGGGATATGGTATAGGTTTCCCATCAATGTGACTGATCACCACTTCGTTTAATGTGACATGGCTTCCAAATTCTACTTAATGTGACACACCAAACATGTGATTTTCAGGTAGGGTTAATTTTTTACTTATCACAACAAAGCTGAATCCTCGCAGAAATCGTGTCTCAAATAATTGCGATGAGCTTGGAAAATTTTAAGTCGATTTATCAATATTTTTTGATCCAAAAAATGACTGACAATTCAAAAAACGCACGACTGATCATGTTAAAGCGACAACTTTCTGCAAAGCCAAAAAGCCGGAGCTGAGTTTTTTCATTATAAAGAAATGAGTATTGCAAAATTTCGTCCACATGCGACCTTACCGAAAAATTTGAGATTTTCAAATGTTGAATTTAATCGAAATCTTTCCGGAAATCAATCATGTTCTACGTCGGGTTGTTTTGAACAATTTAGAAAAGCTGACTTACGACATGCTGAAATGTGTAAAATGAAATAATAATATTCACGACTTTGCCTAATTCAGAGTGCAGTCGCCGCCAAAAATCCAAGGATTTTTTCGCACCCGAATTGGGCTTTCTGCAAACTGCCCATAATCGCCGACTGCCGGCGACAAAAATCCTAGAACTTTTCACTTGTGAATAATGCTCTAGTTATTGTTTTATTGTGAAGAAAGTTAGCCCTCCACTTGGCAATAATTTTCTTGTATCCAGATTGAACGAAAATTCATAGGATCTTGCATTTTTATAGAATTGAAAATAGATAGCAAAGAATCCAAGAGTTTCTATTACGAGACTAATAGAATTAACAAGAATGTACAAAAAACAATATTTGAGCAAGGAAACAAACGCAAAAAAGTGATCAACGAGAAATAACGTAGCCGAACAAAAATAGATTCATATCAAATTATCGAGTCTTCGGCTTTGTATAAATTTTCAGTTCCAGTAACCGGAAAATGAGTTAACACAAAGAACAGTAACAATAAAGTAATCATTAATTCGAAACGGGAATGTTTTAACCCATCATGTCCGATTGTACATCGGCCAAATTATGTCGGCTCGATTCACCCGCATTAAGTGGTCCCTTGAGGCACTCCATAATGTCACGGCGAAAAATGGAGACGTTCTGCGTGAATCTTGAAAGCAAGAAAGGTAGAAGAGCTATCGTACGTTCATCTTCAATGAATGTCGGAATGCAGAAAATTCAACAAATAGATGATTTGCATTTTTTGGTATTTTTTTACATTGTACTTGACCACTACAGTTAACGAGGGGAAAAAGCGATCGCATGGCGCGTACACAGGATGTCTATTATTTGCATCAGCATATTTTTTCTTTCCGAGGCTCGCTTGAAAAAATGGACTATTAAAATAAGTTTTCATTCTTAAAAATCATAAATTGTAACTAATTGTCACTTGAAGCTTACGATGGTGGGATTTTTCTCCCGATCTACACAAGATCTACAGAAGTTTTTCTCCTAATTTACCTGTCCTTATTTTTCGACGATAAGTTCCGCTCGATACCGTCCATCAATGAATTAAAACAATTCGCCAGTGTGGCCTGCTTTTCGGTCGCCTGGGCGCTTATAATTTGATTCTTCAATTGACCGAAATAATCTTCGTGCAAAAGTATTAGTCCTAACAGTGGCCTGGACAAAGACCATTGGCATCGGCAGTCTTCGTAAATCATTGTATTCATTATGGCGGCCAATAACTTAAAATAATGAACAGTTTTTTTTCCCGTGAAGCTGAAAACGGAATCATATTTCTAGTAACGGGATTGAGTCTTTTATTTAATGTATTATGTCGGGATAAAAACTGAGTGAAAAATCAGATCATCAGTTCTATATTAATAACGCCGCATATTAAACAACCAACCAGAATATGCTCCGACCGAACGACACTTGATGGAACAATTACGCAGAATTCTCGTGTCAGAAAATTAGAACACTTAACGAAATGAATATAGAGTTGAATTACAGGCTTTTTTTGCTTTGACAATCATCAGAAAAATGGCTTCTGAATTCTAAGCCTAAATTTTTGAAAGCTAAATTTAAATTTTGAGAGCCGAAAATTGAAGAATATCGAACAATAAGCTTGTAACACACTGTGGAATCATACATGTAACGGGGCCCCGAGGTCAGGGGGGGGGTTCGTCTCTGAAGGAAAAAATTGATTTTTTCACCAAAGAAATCCGAAAAATGGTTCAAAAAATAGTGATTTTTGTTTAAAAAGCTGTAAAAAATGTATTCATGGCGCGAAGCGCCGAGAAATTGACGTCTTTCAGTATTTTTGCAGCCAAATGTATGGGAGTCCCTATGACTCCATATGGCTAGCCGTAGAACTGGGAAAATCCGGGCGGCGGTTCCTACCTATAGTACATCCTCCCCAATTACATGTATGTGTGGAATGCTTACAAGTAATCTGGGTGGAGTGCCATGGGAAAACCCCCTAAAAATCGTCGGAAATATGGCTAGCCATTCAGCGATACCATCACAAGATTTGCCAGTCCTATGGCTAGCCATATGGTAACTGTGGGACCTACGCGCTATCGGTCAGAAAAATGTCAATTTTCTTGGCGCTACGCGTCATGAATACATTTTTTGTTTTTAAATACAAAAATTACAATTTTTTGAACCAATTTCCAGAGTTTTTTGGCGATTTTAATAAAAACATGTCTGTATCATTATAAATTTTAAAAACTCATACTTTCATATGTTTGAAAAATTTCAAGTTAAATTTGAAATTTATAGAAATCACTCCCATGGTGAAAAGGAAATCAAACTCGCATCTATGTTTAAAATTATAGTTACAAGAAATTTGGAAAGTTGAGCTATTCACCTCTTAAATGTACCAAAATTCATCTTTTCCATGTCAAATCTTCATACTTTATACTCTTTTTCGATATTTTCCCCAAAAAAGTTCGAACAGTAGATAGAACAATCAAGAGAGTAATAAAATGAAATTCGGTGCAAAGCGCAGGAAAATTTTCTGTTTTCAGAATTTAAAGCCAGCAAAACACTTACTCTAAAATTGAACGATAATAACTATAATTCACTAAAATATAAATATATAAATCAAAACTTAGGCAGCCAGAATAGCTCCTAAACCTAAAATTTTAGTCGCCATTTGCAAATTTTCAGGGGCCTATGCAGGTTCCTAAAATGACTAAAAAGCCCGAGTTGAAAAATAAGAGAAAAATATTTGATCATAGCTGAGAAACAAACATGAAAACACTTCTTAAAAACCATCGCATGAGCTTTCCTACTTACAATGGTAAGAAGGAAAGTTTTTCGTTGACAAATAAGGGAAAAATGGAAGAACTCTTGTAATCCTACATTTGTGAGGCTTGCATTTGTCATGTCAGAGGTATAGGGCAATTAGAGAAATTCCAGGTTAATGGCAGAATACGAGTGAAGCGTTAGAATTTAGAGCCCTAGAAAAACAACTAATTTCAGACCATTCACCAATCACCATTAGTGATCGGCGGATGGACACTTTTTGCCCATCGGCGGATGCCCCGTGGTCGCAAATTCAAAACAGAAAACAATATTTTATATCATTCAACAAACCTACTAGAGGCGTCCGACATGTTTTCTTCATGTAATTTGAAGCCTTCTAATGAAGCAACATGTGGGATTTCAAGACTTGGATTCAACCAAGGGTCAGAAAACCCGTTATGGGTCCAACATATCTGGATGAACTCAAGTCGATTGGATCATGTGACCCGACAGGGCTTAAGCGTTGGTTGCATGATTCTCTGTCTGATTAGACTTTTCGTTGGCTCATTCCATGACAACATGCTGTCCTTTGTATCATATTTTTTGTTGTTTTCATTTTTAGTCATGTTGAAACTGTTCGCGTAAAAAATGATCCGGTGCTCGAACACGACCGATCTGCTGCAGTAGTTACATTGAGGCCTGTTGTCCAACCAGTGAATATTGGAAATGATCATGCCTTACTCTGTTATTTTTTTCTTCTCCGTTTTCTGGCTCAATTCTTTTTATTTGTTTCATTTTTTCGCTGCACAACTTGAAGACC
Organism: Romanomermis culicivorax; assembly: GCA_963922205.1. NCBI lineage: Eukaryota > Metazoa > Nematoda > Enoplea > Mermithida > Mermithidae > Romanomermis > Romanomermis culicivorax. The sequence continues at coordinate 44,849 of CAWUHX010000080.1, read as the reverse complement.
CCAGGTGAGCCTGACACGTCCGTATCTCCAAGTCTAGTATTTGTTTCGAGGTATATTATCTTGAACAGCAGACATATTCATACATACCTGGGCAAAAGTAGTTTCCAATGTTTTTATGTTGGTTGTCATTTTTTACGCAGATTGTTTGAATATAGCAGCAAAAAGGTTGTTTGAATATACTGAAATACTCCGATAAGTTGACTGTTCGGTTCGAGAATTAGTCCGTTGGTTTTCTCATTAGTTGATTAACCCAAAATTTGGTGGATTCTCTCTTTCTCACTCAGCCTACTCTACTTCCTGCTTTCTCTTTTACATTACTCAATCTTGAAAATTATTTCACAAGAATGCTAATTTTTTCGAGCAGCAAAAAGTAGCTGTTGGGTAGCTCGGGTGGCTCAGCATCGCTCAGATATGTACTCATAGGCATTTTAGGTTTCCTAAACATACAATGCAATGTGGATAGACTGCCTCCCAACTTACATAATATGCATGACACAATGTTACTAGCCACATAGAGTAAAATCTCGTTTTGTTACACCAGCTTTCCAAAAATTTTTCCAAAGTGTAAACTGGGTGCAAATGAGATAACTGTGACTGCGACAAATCTGCGCACACTGGTCATTTTTCTCCATATTTTCGGCTTCTTTGTTATATGGCCAAAGGCTAAAGTCACACACTGCAAAAAGCCATAAATTGACCATTTTCAAAAAGCTGAATTTATTAGATGCCCCAAATTTTAAAGGTTGATGGAAAAACGGTATATTAAGTTCATTTTCAAATATGAGCGGTTGTAGTTCATCGGCATCCATCTACGACACCATGAGATGAAAAATATCATCACGTTCTTGTTAGTGGAAGACCTTTGACCTTGTTTGTTTTAAAATGAAACCACAAAATTACCATCAACGTGACCAGCACGAATAGATTCGTCGCATTTTGTTCACCAAAACTTATTTTTCTGCAGTTTACACTTATATATTGCAAACATTTTGGGAAAAGTTTGGTATGCTAACTTAGCTATAATTTTGAGTGGCACTGTACATATTGCATAGTTTAATCAAAAGGGTCATGCTAACCAGCAAAAATTTGTTCGAGAAATTGATTTAGAATGGTAACACTTTCATTTTTATGCAGCCACTCGCAGACCCATTTACTCTAAATGACAGACATAAACCATCGGCCATTGATCTTTTTTTAAACAATCGGCCCATCGGCTGACGGCCAAGAAACCTAACAGTCGGCCGATGTATCGATCGATCACTATTCACAATTACAACCGATGAAAATCAAACCTGTCGTAGAATATCGTAATTTAATTCCATTATCCTAACAATATTATTCCCTTCAGCGCGATAGCCCGCGTGTTGCTTGGCTGGCGCGCCGGCTCGCGTTCCTCTCCTGTAAACGTGGGTGACGAAGGAATCCAATGTTGAACAACAGCACGTACAAATGGTGGTATCTGAAGAATAAAGTCCTGCAAGACAACGAGAAAATATGAATTCACTAATTTTGAAATTTAAGAAACCGCATTTTTTCAAATCAGAATTGCACTTTGGTTTCAGAATTCGGATACTGTTTCTAGTTTGGATAAGAATACTTGTTTCAAGGCACTCACGCAGCTACTTTATCGATAGTTTGAACTTAACTCGAAAAGCTACAAGCATAACATTTGTTACAGTGTAGAAATGTAAAAAAAGTAAAACTTCATCCCGGAAAACTAAAAAAGACAGAAAATAAAATTCCAACATCATGCAGCTGAATCTCTCGACTAAGTAAGCGTGGAAAACCCAGACCCATAAGTATTGACTTCAACATTTCCCTGCGTTTCGGTAGTCGACATACCCAATGCGGAAAGGCCATCCAATATCGTTTGCAGGAGGTAAACTATTATTTGTGGTTCCAAATGCGATATATAAACCATGTGATCTTGCATGAGCGATTCAAGTAAAAAATAATAATTGTGGCTCAATTTAGTGTACGCCTGAAGACATTGGTCGAGTTTTTTCGTGGGTAAAAAAATCAAAAAGTAACAATTTTACCAAAATATCGCTTTGAGGTATAGAAAGAACCATTTTGATAAAAATATTCAACGCATTGTCCAAACAGTGATCACCGTACAAATGTAAAACGCCGAAATTGACGTACCCTCCGCCGAGAGCTGCCTTTAACATGCTCAGACAAACCGACAAACCTTTCAATTTCGATTTATAAAGCTGATCCTTGGGTATATTTTGCAGGTTTAAAATTCTCGAACCTGTGAATACAACTATAGTCCGCTTTTCTTGAAATGCTTGTGAATGAAAGAGTGAAAAGCAAGTACTATTTGATATTTTTGCCATTTACTACTGAGCCATATGTCGCATAGGACTAAAAATGTGTGTGCCTACACATCTGACCCTCACAATGGTTTGATCAAAATATCCAACAGTGAAAGCTTTGTATAAACAAGTTTGTGGAGATACTTATTTTTGTCATTTCTTTGTTTACAAACATTTAAAAAAAGAGACAATAGGATTAAACACTTCCCGTGATTCAGAGGGAAACTAAGAAGGTAACAATTCAGCTCAGAGAAGGTTTAGAACTGACTGCTTCAAAAAATACAGAACGACTATGAAAATAATCATCTTTAAGCGGTAGTTTTTGCTGTAGAATTGCTGATAATTGACCAACACATCTTATGATATATTTCGAAATTATTCAAAATATTAACCACATTCATGCTATACACAGATCATTAAATTAATTGCAGATTATGCATTTCGCTTAATTTGTCTGCTGATTCCAAATAGCATAGCAATAATTTGAATTTCTATCACAAATAGTCATTAGTAAATCTTGAGACTTAACAATGACTATGATTTTTTATTTTAGATCTAAAAAGGCATGAGACCGATAAATGCGATTGAACTACTATGCGTTCTATTGCGTCTAAAACCAATTTCTAGACAAGTTGCTCACTAACGTACTCAAAGGTCAACAAGCTTTGCTAACTTATCAGATAATCTGATCTTTTTTTATAAATTTGTCTCGCTAGTTTAAAGGACTATTCATTTCTGGACTGGCCAAGTGCATTTACCATTACACTTGCATTACACGGGCAGCACTGGGTTAATAGTTACCGTAAGAGACTACAAATTTGCTGCATTCCTTAAATAAAAGAATCGAATTCGGCGAAGAAACATCGAATTGTAATCGGCCACTCCGATTTTGGCATAATTCGCTAATAAATTTTAGCACGGGAGTTGTTAACACTGGGTCAGAATACCAAATCTAAATATATACAATTTTGTATAGATTCAACATCGACTTTTTGTAACAAAACATAGAAACATGCCTCAACTGAACGTTTAAAAATTTCTAGGTATGTAGGATATCTGTAAATAATACTATTATTGTTATGATACATTGAAGACTCTTGAATGAACACTTACAGCCAGTCAAACAACATGATGTAAGATGTTTTGATTGTACAAGAAAATGCTATGCCGCGAATAGAGCGAGCCAATCCAATCACCGATTTCTAAGATGAACGTTTGAAATGAAGAAAAATAAATTCAAAAATTTGTTAAGGAAAGAACAAGATTGACATGGCTTTCAAAAGCCAGGATACTGCGTCGAAACCGATTTTCGTTCAGATTCTTGATTATTGAAGAAACTACCTTGGCGGATTCTAGGTTCGCTAATGATGAGTCAGAAGCGTTGAAAACATCAACAAGATCGTTAAATGCATCTAAAAAATGGAAATTGGTAAAGAGCACAGACATATAGAGCAGTATCATCTATATATATCTGACATTATGGGGTTCACCAGGAGGGATTTTTAGGGGTGGAGATTGCCTGACAACACTTATTCGAGGAAAAAGTTTGTGGCTATCTTTGCATAAGGAATTCATGTTTACGATCAAAAAAGGCCACAAAATGACTATTTATCGAATAAAGCACAAAAAATTGACATCCCTTCATCTCAAATCACTTTATAGGGAGTATGGGGGTATCATTCCAGTCTTAGGTTTGAAAATTCATTCATTACCCTGATAAAATGACTGACTGGTCAAACAAAATGTAAGGAAAATGACTTACTGGTACATTAAAGTTTGAAAAATGTCATACTGGGCATGTTAATTTGAAAGAAATGGGTCATTGGACATTGAGTACTTTTTTGAAAATAATTGCTGTTGGACAATAGTTTTGGTTTGTTAGTGGGTACTGGTAGTGGTAGCTTGAGAAAAATACATTTAGGATGTCTATGTCGAAATGGGTCTTGATGTTAATTAATATAGAGAATGAAAGGAGCTAATCAGCTACTTGCTAAATCACCTAATCAGGCCCAAGCCTTAGATAGAAATAATGTGCAACAGTTCAGTCTGTCCCAATCTCAACAAAATGATAAGCTGCTTTTGTTCCAAAGAACTGCAGATGATCTGATAACTCTCTGAGCTCAGTTAACTTCCAATCAATGGGCAAGGCTGAGAAGTCAGGCCGAGAATTGAGTTGTAAATGTAGACTTGCATGCAGGGTGGTACTCCAGAAATCCGAATCCTAACCTGCATTCCCTATGCTGCGAGAAATATCACGAATGTCCAGGTGGGGGATGTTGCATTTGGGTGATAACACTCCACAAATAATAAATCAATAATATAATAAAATTGGCCAGTTTGGCCCCCGATTTTCTTAAATAAAAATCAACACACAAAGAATGACCAAAAACATAGACGAACAGGCCTTTTATGGGCATCACCTATACAAATCCACATTGACACAAATTGCATCGACTTTGGCTAATTTGCACAGCCATGAGATAGACTATGTCCATCCCAGACATCCCTCAAGCCTCGAAACCGACCAATGGGAGGTTAAAGAGATCCACATTAGCCCACAATGAATTTCCTGACCTTTTCAGGACCTCAACACCCAACACGGTTTTCTGAATCCTTTTCGTCATTCTGGCCCCCATGTGTAAAGCTTTCTGAATGACCACCCTCTTATGTCAAGTCTTTCCCCAGGCATACTGGAATGTCCACAAGGCCGTGATGATGCACTACCTTTCAGTCTGGATGCCAATGGATCGACAACTCAGTGTCAGCTTGACTTTGATGGCATTCCATTGAATCCACTTTGACCTGCACCAGGGCCAAGGGTCTTCAGTTGCTTTTTTCCCCCATGACCTTTTGTTTCTGACCTTACGAGTGATGCCAGAGATGGAACATAATGTCTATCTCTTTCGGGTTGCATGTCTCATGGTGAAGTATTCACCACTTTTCCAATGCATCGTCCACCAAATTTTCTATAAAAATCTGAATAATTTAGTATGATTATCACAAAAAAATCAAATCCTGGCATGATTGATTGAGCAAAAAAAGAAAACAAAAAAAAATTAAGGCAGATTTTGAAAACCAAGATTAAGTGAAATAATATTTTTGCATGCCGCATTTCTGGTCAGCAACAGCTAAGAAAGATTTTTTTGTATACTGTGATTTTTTGTATTTTTGTGATTTTATATTTTTTTATATTTTTGTGAAAAATAAATGCCGAAAATGGAATTTTGGGCCAAAATTTTTGCTGCTGTTATTTGCTGTTGCCACCTGCTGCCTCCTTGCACTCCTCTGTGGCCTCCACCACAACTTCCATAAGGCCTCCATACCATACATGTAACAGAGCTCTGAGGCCTGGGGGGGAGTTGAAGCACTTTTTTGGGCCCGGGGTCAGTAATTCCCAAAATTTTGGGGGGATAGGTCACTGAAGGAAAAAAAATTCGATTTTTTTATGAAAAGTGTCTGAAAAACGGTTCAAAAAGTAGTAATTTTTGTCTAAAAAATGATAAAAAATGTACTTATGGCGCGAAGCATGGAGAAAATTGACGTTTTTGACCATTTTTTGATCAAAAATTGACATTTTTCATGAAAAAAGTGACATTTTTCAGTATTTTTCCAACTAGAACTATGGGGGTCACTAGGTCTCTTGCCATAGGCTTGGAAATCCTGGGGGGAGGTTCACCCAATGGCCAGCCATATGGTCGATGATTTCTGGGGGGAGGGGGTTCCGATAGCACTTCCCCCAATTACATATACCGATTGGGCCTGCTGGCCACCTCTACCTTGCGCCTGCAGTGCAGCCATGTGCAACCCCACCACCACCACCCTCATTGGGGTTGTGGAACTGAAATTGACCTCAGCTGCAGTTACCAATCTTTTGCACTTTTTATTGCATAATTGGTGGTAATTCTTGGCTCCCTTGGCCTTGAGCTCCAGTTACTTACAAAGTTTCACCAGTTTTTCTGTCCTGGGCTTCACTGAACTTGGCAGAGCTTTGGAGGTCTGAACTGGCACTCCTTTTGGCACCTATCACTATAACCTGGTGATTACTACTTAACATCACCAGTTCAAAGGCCTTTTTGAATTCAGCTGGGATAACTTGGCTCTTATACACCATTGACAGTTGGTTGTTTGCCACCACCATTCCTCTGGCATAAATGTTTCTAATATGCATCAGGGATAGTGGGCCTATTCCAACACAAGTAATAGCATCATCACCAAATACCTGGCTGCAGAAAACACATCAGGCACTAATTCTCCCTGGAGCCACCTTCATAAATGACCCTCTCCCAGAGCTCTTCAGGTAAATTAGTTTGATCATTAAGAAATGCTCCCTGCATTCTGAACTGCTGTTTTCAATTGTGGTATATTTCCCTAATGGCATTATTCACCATGAAGAAAACTCTTTCTGAATCAAAATGCTCAAAAGCTAAATAATTAGCAACTGCAGTAGTAAAAAATTAAATTGGGCCAGCTTCTCTGGCTTTTTGTTGATATACATCCCAAAAGTGTAAGAGTAAATCTTTGAATATTTCAACAGTCATTTCCGGCATTTCAGTTACATGGGCAGCCTGTAACTGTATAATCTTTCTAGGAGTAAACATTTAAGCTTGACCAGCTGCCACTTCAGCTTTTTGGCACTTGCTGGTTTGGCTTGACTTTTCGGTATCCACTTTCCCACTGCAATGCCTAATGCGCCTGAAGTTTGACTGGTCTGTCACATACTGTCTGTACTTGCAGTTACCAATGAAGACCATACTGCTGATGGCCTTCTGGTTGAGATGGGAGTAATCAAGGATGTTGGGGTGGCAGTGGAGGTAATCCTCGAAGTTGAGGTTAATGTAATGGTCAAAGTGGCCATCTTACTTTCTGCCTCTTTTGCTTCTGCTTTTGCTCCTTTGCCTTGCTCTTTCCTTTTCCCTCACTCTCATCTTCCTCTTTCTTCCAGCCATAAACAAAATCCTTTCATCATTCTAGCCCTAGTCCCTCATGCTCTGAACTACTTTGGTGGAACACAAACCCAGAACTGCCCCATCAGTGGAAAAGGATATAACAGTCTTACTACCCGCCATCTCTGAATCTGGCATTTCTGCTGCTTCTTCATTGATGCATAATTCATCAACATCTACTTTCATAGGTGCAGGTCGCTCTGCCTTCTTTTGTTCCTATACTGGTGCTGCATCTTCTTGTTGCCGTATACTGTACTACACTTTCATCCGGGCTATGAAGGCTTTCATCTTTGCTATTCCTTCATCAAATTTGCATTGGAACTTTTCTCATTTGAGCTGGGTGTTTCAGACTTGGTCTTCATCTTTCCTCAGAATCTCCACGACATTGGGCCTTGAGTTCCGACTGTGTCTGAGCAGTTTGAGCTTCTATCAGTTCCATTGCTGGAACTGATTGCTCTTCCTGCTGCTTTTCTTCCAACAATTCAGTCAGGTCCTCGTCAAGCGTCACATCTCTTGATTCACTTTCAACAGGCAGTCCCACTGCATCACTGAAAATTTTCTTTTCCAATGTTTGGAGTTCTTGGCCTGAAATTTTCGGAGCATCAACTACACTAACTCTAGCCTGCTTTTTGTTCTAACCTTTGAGACTATCAGTCTTAGTGGGACTAATCTTGCCAGCTAGTTTTGTAACTGTACCTTCACCAGTCTTATAAATATATGTGTGTTGAATTCCAGATTACTCTGAGACCAAAGGTCTAGTCAAAGATCTTTGTAGGGAAGGATATACTATACTCCCTTCTTTCAGCCTTACAATGATGGACATCCCAAACTTTGTTGACTTTTGTTTGCCAGGTCAACCTGTATCTCAATGATGGCATTCTCTCTGGGAGCTTGATATGATAGAACCTTACATAATAATACAGATTCCATCTATAGCTCTTACTGTCTGTAGTAATTGTATCAGGGCTACCCTTTATTGGAGCACACATGTGTTGGGGATGTGCTTAGGGCAGTAGCAATCCCACATCTATGCAAAATTGGTGAATCGACAAAGTTACACTTCCACCAAAAAAGAGAAATGCAGTCCTTCTTTCATATTCTCGTAATTTTGGTGTGCTGTGGGCGAGTCCCCTCCGTTTTTATGGTGTTGTTCTTTTGCGCCTAGTAAAGGCAAGCGTCGACAGCCCCACACCCAAATTTACATATTAATAGTAATATTATTATTATTTATTATATATTATATTATTACTTGCGCATTAAGCGGAAGGGGGAGTCGCCTTACACGGGAGCCAAAGCCAAGGTAAAGTCCCGGTTCCTTTGGATATTATTATTGTGAGTTTTGTGTATTTGTGTAAACCTTTAGGAGGCATCTGGGGAGACCCTGAGTGCCCTTCCATTGCCAGAGTTAGAGTTTCCAGTTACTTATTAGTGACTGAAGGTTGTGTTTATTTCTGCTTAAGGACTGTTACACTGTGTTTAGTTGATTGCTAATAGGAAGCTCCTTTGAGTGACCTACAGTAGTCGATTGAGTACAAGCCAATAGGACTTGAGTTATATTGCTGACGTCTTTTGACATAAGCAGAGAAGTAAACATAACAAGTGGTGGCTTCTGACACTTGCAATACGGAAGAGCGCAGAGTCACTTGAGGTGTCACAAAACCTAAAGGTTTTTACAAAGACTTAGGACTCAAAATGTCCAAAAATGCTGAGGATTTAGCCTCTGGTAGGACTTTACCAAGGACTCCGCCTGGTGTAAGGCATGATGTAACGGATAAATCTTTCCCACTGCCGGTGGTATCTAATACTACGAGCAAGCGGAAAGGCTCTGACTCAAGTGCCATAAACCAGCTGGCTGAGGTAAAATTGGACCCAGTAAGCGCACCCAATTTTGTAGTGCCCATAATGGCCACTAATAATACCAATAATATGGCCACGGCAAAGGAACTATTAACTCCCGATGATAGAGATGCTCAATTATTGGGGCCTATCGATAGAAGGCCAAAATTGGCCGAGGATCATATTGATCCAGTTGATCAATTTAAAGAGGAGTGTTTTGGATGACCTTGACAACGATTTGATACGTATCATCGCGAATACGTCAATGATAATTTGGATAATATTCAGGACAATTACCGTCATGATCCATTGGACGATTTACGATTTGAAATGAGTTAAAAAAGACGACAAAATTCGAGGACTAAACGTCAAAATAGATAAAATGGCTGATTCAATGGTCGGAGTCCAAGGACTATTAGAAAGATTCGTCCTGGATCAGAAAGAAAGGGATATCCGAGTGAGTAGGACTAGAGACAGGCCATTGCAAACTCAGGATATGTGTAGAACTTTGCCAATGATGTCTGCAACCTGTATTGCCAATGACCAAAAGTTACGGCAGATGGAAGCAGATGAGTCACAGCAAAAGTTCACAGTCAGACCTGTTGTGAAATCAAAGGCTTCTATGGAAAAACAGGTAACTGAACCGCTTGCTGTTCGAGAACAAGCAAGTGATATAGTTGCTCAATTTTTCCAAGAGGCTGATGAGGAAGCAGCAGGTAGTCATAAGGAAAGCGAACATACTATGTCGAAGCACAAATGATCCAAAAAGTCCACACGAGGAAATTCATTAGATTCTGATGACTCCTCAGTGGATGAATTGGAGCCTACTGTGTCAGATATAGTAAAGGCTGTAAAGCCAAAGCTACTCCTCGATGACATAACTGAGACACAAGTTCTCAGCTTCCTAAATGATTTAGAGGCAGAGTTTACGTCAGAGACTACTGATAAAATGAAGCTGGCTGCCTTACGAACGCTTTCTAAGGGTGTACCGAAAGCTACTGCCAAAAGTTTCAAAAGTTACGAAAAAGCCTGAAGGAAGTTACTCAAAGTGCAAGCTCCAGATTCAGATGTCGGTATGCAAACAAGGGAGCTGATGAACATAAGGCAGAAATTTGATGAACCTCCAGTGAAATTCCTCAAGAGAATTAGTGTGCTAGTAGATAGATTGTATCCTAATATGACCGAAGAGTTCAGAGATCGTTTCATAATTGATACCTTTTTATATAAAGCATCTGAAGAGTATCAGATGGAGTTGCTGGATCAAAGAGAGAAGTATGAAACATGGCATGATCTAGCAGAGGATGTGCACAAGATAGATAAGGGGAATACAGCTGCTTATAAAAAGAGAGGAACTGCAGAATCTCGAATTGTGATAAACGAAGTGAGGATGGGGGAAGGACAAGCTGAAGTGGCTTATGTCCGTAGAAATAAATTTGGCAACGCCCCACAAAGGCAGTTTCAAAATAAAGCTATGTGACAGCAAGCAAGGAGAGAAAAGCAAACCCCTATCCTAGTGTCAGAAAAGAAGGATTCTGATACTTCTGTAGAGGAGAATAACTCACAGGGGACTCAAATGGCTACTACTCCCCAGAAGGGAAAAGAGCCTGAGGAACCTAGCAGTGATTCTGTTCTAGCAAAATTATCACAGGAGATTGCGAAGTTGGCTCAATGTTATCAGGAGATAAGCCAAAAGACTGATGCTAAATTGAATGAATTTTCTGCCAAAGTTAATAAGAGCAAACCCCAAAAACCAGGTGGTAACGAGTTCAGGAAACCATATTGTCGATACCATAGAAATAATTCTCATGACACCTCGGAATGTAAAACCCTTCAATGGAAAAATACACAAGGACGTAATTGGGATAATCGATATGATGGAAACAGAGGTTTCAGGCAACAGTTTGGAGGCTTTAGAGGAGGATATGCTTGCGGGAGCAGTAGAGGAGCTCATGCCGTAGGTTATTATGGTGATACTATGGATTATGATACTTATCAACAGTTCATTGATTACCAGAATAGATTGGGGAATGAGCAACTCTATATGGCACCACAACTGCCAGCCCCTAGCCAACAGGTGATGATCACAGCTCCCCCTCAAGGTCAGGTTCAAATCAGTAACCCTAGCCCAAGTGTGCAAGCCATTTCCAGTAGTCACCCATCCATGTCGAGTCAGACAGAGTTGGGATCTGCTGGAAGTGCTAATAGCATTGCCACTACGGGTCAAGGTGTTAGTGAGATGAAATGGCCTGGAGTATTGAAGTGTGCCATGATGAAGGAAGATTATTCAAAGGTTACAAAGGCGTTCAAGCATGGGATAATTCCTAATCAGGAGGAATGATTAAGGTTTTCTTAGTTAAGGTTTCATTTCACATTAATGTGACCTTATGTAATACTAACACCAAGGCTTTAGTGGATACTGGTGCTCAGTGATGTCTTCATGGTTTCTTAAGGAAGCTTTTGATGAAGAATATACCGGATATCCTGAGATACTAAAAGTCACTGTTGCCGATGGTGCAGTAGTACATGCACATGGTTACATACAATTCAAAATGCATTGTGAATTTGGAGTTTTCTTGGTGAAGACCATAATCATTCCAAATGCGGAGGAAAATCTCATAATCGGAACGGATTTTTTAGCACATCCAGATGTTGGAGCGATGATAAATTTTGGTAGAGGTATCATGAAGCTTAATGGAGTTGAGAAAGCTATAAGTGTTGTACCTAAAGATCACGCGAGTCATATACAAGCTATTGATTGTATAGGGGAAGCACCTATAGTACATTCAAGTCCTGAAGAGGATCAATACCCCAGGATTTGCCAATTAGGTATAGTGGTTCCAGTGGTATCATGTACAAAAGTATACATACCACATGGAACTGATGTGCTTATTAAAGCAAGATTATGGGAAGGATCGTCTAAAACAGATCTCAATTGTTTGGTCATAGAGGGAAATAAAGATGAAAAGAAGTTCAGAGTTGATAGCACACTGGTTGATGGTAAACGGGAAGACTTTGTTCTGATGATTTCGAATAATACGGGTTCCGGATGTCAATTGCAACCTAATCAGGTTGTAGGCTACTGTGATTCAATATTACAAGAAAATTCAGGAGTGTCAGACGTACAAAGTACGAGTTGTGGGATATTTAGTGTTGAAGATAATTTTAATGCCACTCCCAGAATGTCCATGCATGATGCATTGGCATTTAGGGAAGCGCTATATAAAATGATCTCCAAGGCTGATATCCATGAGGAATTAAAGGAAAAAGCTGTGGCAAAACTGTCTAAATACAGGGATGTTTTCAGCTTACCCAATGATCCCTTAACTACAACACGGTATCTTACGTGCAAAATTGATACTGGTAATGCAATGCCAGTGGCAAAACATTATTACAGAGCTCCCATTAACCAAAGATCAGGGATTAGAGCTCAAGTCCAAGAGATGTTAGATAAAGGAGTTATTGAACCCAGCTGGTCACCATGGGCTGCTCCACTTTTCCTAGTTGGGAAAAAGGATGGTTCCACGAGACCAGTTGTGGACTTCAGAGGTATAAATAAAGTTACTAAGGACGATAGGTATCCTATACCTAGAATGGATGATTATTTGGATTGTCTAGGTAATGCCAAATTTTATACCACTTTGGATCTAAAGTCTGGATATTGGCAAGTCCCACTTGAGGAAAGCAGCAAGGAGAAAACTGTATTTATATGTCAGAAAGGCCTATATCAGTTTAAAGTTATGCCTTTCGGACTTAAAAATGCACCTGCAGAGTTTCAAAGAATGATGGAGAGGGTGTTGCATGGTCTAGTCTGGAGAGTCTGCCTGGTTTATATTGATGATATCATTGTGTTCTCCAAGACTTATGAAGAACATTTGGAGAATTTGGAGTTGGTCTTGCAAGCTCTTCGGAAAGCAAAGCTAAGATTTAAACTGGAGAAGTGCGAATTTCTTCCAAAAAGTGTTCATTTTCTTGGACACATACTGGACGAAAATGGAATCTCACTAGATCCAAAAAAAGTGAAGGCTATTATGGAATTCGAATTTCCCAATAGTGTTAAGCGTATGCAACGATTTTTGGGGATACTGCAATGGTGTAAGAAATTTATCCCAAACCTTGCAAATCTTGCAGAACCGTTGTATAAGCTTACCGCTACGGGAAAGAAGAAGTTCCGAGCAACGGAGGAACATCGCCAAGCGTTTGAAGAACGGAAAAAAGCACTCACCTCAGTGCCATTTCTACAGTATCCTGTTTTGAATGGAACTGTGGAGTTCATTCTCCAAACAGATGCCAGTGGAACCGCACTGGGAGCACTACTTTATCAGAAGACTAAAGATGACCAATGGGTAATAGCCTATAGCAGCCGAATCCTTAAGGAAGACGAGAGGAAGTGGTGTGCTACAGAGCGAGAATGCCTAACAGTCCTCTATGGTCTTAAAGTTTACCAGCACTATTTTTTTGGACAAAAAGTATTGATCAAAACTGATCATAAACCTCTTTTATCTATGAAAGTAAATACTCAAACCAATGATAAATTGAAAAGATGGTATTCAATTTGAAATCAATTTAATTATAGATTGGAGTATGTGCCCAGTAGACAAAACGCAATGGCTGATTTTCTCTCAAGGAAAGATGAACCCGAAGACGCTAAGGACAAGAACCCACCAAAATGGGAATATGTCTTCAAAATTCAATTTCGTAATTTCGGAACTCAAACCAATGAAATTGAAAGCCAAATATTGGTACAACAATTCCAGAGGATGAGGGACAAAGAAATTGAAAGTAGAGATGAAAAAATTGTCCCCGAGCAGACCAAAGAATTGACAGATATTCAGGAATTGACGGTAAAAAAGGACAACATTGCACCAACTACCAAAGATATATTGCAGAGCAGAGATGAAATGCAGAAGCTTACGGTAGTTGATGCAGTGACAACTAGAAGACAATCAAAACTTCAGGATCAGAGTACAGGAAATCAAAAACAGGGTACACCTGTACCAATTGATCCTGAAAACATTGCTTGGCTTTTCCCGAATAGAGAAAAGGAGTTTGAAGAGGTGAAGGAAGGACAAAATAAAGAAAAGGATGATGATAAGATCAATTATCCAATTGATCTAAAGGTTATCGCTCAATTGCAAAAGGAAGACACTAATCTTACCCCAATTTGGGAAAGATTAGGGGTCAAAAGCACTACGAAGTATCATAGTGGATTCTATGGGGATAATGGAGTTCTTTATAGGGAAACTGAGGGACGTGGCCATGATCAGATCGTGGTCCTGAATTCCCTCAGAGACAGCATTCTTCACCAATATCACAGAGCCATTATAATGACACACCAAGGGTTCAAAAGGACTCTGAGTGTTGTCAAACAGCAGTTCTGGTGGCCTGGCATTGAAAAAGATGTCAGAAATTGGTTGAAGTTTTGCCCTGTCTGCCAAGTGGCTACTCCCGGTAAAAGCTCCATATCCCCATTGATACCCATTATACCGGAGGGTCCCTTCGATATTGTGTCTGTGGACATAGTAGGGATTGCTCCCTTGAGGGAACGTTGCCCATATGTCATTGTCTTTCAGGATTATTTCACTAAATGGGTTGAAGCTATATTGATTCCTGATCAGACGGCTGAAACCATAGTGGATGCATTCTTAGAGCATGTGATATTTAGGCATGGTACCCCAAGAAAACTTCTTAGTGATAATGGATCTGGATTTAATTCAGATCTTATGAAAGCAGTTTGTAAACTGTTAGAGTGCAGAAAAATTTTCACAACAGCATACCACCCTCAGGGTAATGGTATGGTTGAGAGATTTACCCAAACTCTAATAAAGCAGCTGCAAAAAGTTGCAATTGAGGATAACAATAAATGGCCAAGGTACCTCAGCGTTTGTGTCGCAGGCTACGGACACCTCTGCTTCCGGACGGCCTCAGCCTAAGGTGGAGGGAGCTCCTAGCAAGCCACAGGTTGCAGGACAAAAAGTTCAAATCTTTACACCAGGAAAAATAAAGCCGTTAACTCTGGTTACTGTTGACCCAAATCAACAAACACCAGAAATGACGGTGGAATTATTCTGGGATGTATTGTTGGATTTTTGGCAAGTTACCAAAGATAAAAGTAGAGCCAGAGGTCCAATTTCTTTTGCTACACCCGAATTGGCTAATTATTTCTGCGATGAGCAGTTTGAGGATCTGGAGATTTGGCTGATGGTCAATAAAGTGGTCAGGACTATATACAAACTGTATCAGCCACAGTTTGATGTTCAAGGAGGATTTTTATACGATTCACGAAATATTCCAGAGCCACTATGGGATAGGATCATTCGTGAACTTGAATGGCTCACGGAATATCGAGCGAGTGTTGTATTTACAGCAGTCAGACACTTGTGTATGATGATATTCCTTATGCTTGACTATGCCCCACTTACGGCTGAGCAGATGGGTAAACAATCAGTCTCAGCCAAAGTGTTTGCAAACATCATGCTGTAACAGGAATATCGGAGTGCCACTGCTTCAGATGTTTTTAAGACTGCCTATCGCTTGGTGATGTATAATTACAGTCAGCAAGCGGCGGAGATGGATGTCAAAAGGTCAGGTAGCCCAAGTCCTCCGACTACTGTTAAATTTAGCAAAGTTCAGAACGATGCGGGACAGACCTTTGGAGCACCTGGACTCACAAGCAGTCAAACTGGTGGTCAAGGAGCCACGGTTGGTATAGCCAACCAGGTCTCCGCTGGCCCCAGTTCTGGCACTGGGCAAGCCTCCAGAATTGTTCCAAAACAACAGCAACCTATACAGCATCCACAAGGTGCTAGGGGAGCTCGTGGAGGATGGGGAAGGGGTGCCCAACCAGGCCAGTTTTATTTTAACAATCCGAACAGGGGCAGAGCTGGTTACGTTAATGGCTGAGGTATATACTGAGGACAACACCCTAATGGTGCATTCCGAGGTCGCGGAGGTCATCAACAAGGCCAGCTGCAAGGTGGCAGGCAGCAACAATAAATTTTAGCCGCAAAAATCTTGGTCAAAAATCCTCCGTTCTTGATTCATATTTTATTTATTCAAAAAACACAAAAATACAAAAACATAATAAAATTACAACAAAACAAACCCAAAAACATTATAAAACACAGAATACAAAAATATTATTTAAACTTTTGGTTGTGTTGTTGCCTTTCGAAATCTCATTTTTGGTCAAGCTCATCGCTTGAGTCCACTTTTTGGTTTGAATTTCTTTCACTTATTTTGCATTTGTTATTTTTTCTCGTATTGAATTTTCGTCATTTTGCCTCGTAAAATTTTTTCTTGTCGTTATTTTCTGTGCCTTGTAAATTATTTTTCTTGTCATTTGTGCTTGGTATTTTTAAAATTCTTGCTCAATATTTTCTTGCCCTACTAGTTTTGTAAATACTTGTTCGTCATATTGTATTTTAAATTTTTTCGTACAAAAAATTGATGGCGAACCGATGGGGGGATAGAGTGGACGAAAGTAGCCGATTAGTGCAGGGATTGGGACGCTGCTACCAAAGACACTCCACATCACTCAATGGGATGAAACAATCAACTGTGGAGGAAGGTACCTAGGAGCCTCAAGGCACGCTGGCGAAGCCAGGGAAAAGTCAAGCCGACACAGAGTCCTTGATCCGTCAGGTGCTGGATCAGTGATTGATCATGTCGCGGCATCTCAGTGGACAGACCTGGGTAACCTTGTAAAAAGACTTGATGTTGGAGGTGGTCTTGACCCGTACACCCTTCGGGGTCAGGTCAGGACAATTATGATTCGTACACCCTTCGGGGTCGGATCATAATCTTTTTATTAAGTTGAGATATAGTAGTAGGTCACACCGTAAAAGGTAAAAGTCCTGCTCACAGTTTCCTTCTTCACCTTCCGTTGGTCAGTTTCAAGGCCCGAGGGATGTTGGGGATGTGCTTACGGCAGTAGCAATCCCACATCTATGCAAAATTGGTGAATCGACAAAGTTACAATTCCACCAAAAAAGAGAAATGCGGTCCTTCTTTCATATTCTCATAATTTTGGTGTGTCGTGGGCGAGTCGCGTCCGTTTTTATCGTTTTGTTCTTTTGCGCCTAGTAAAGGCAAGCGTCAACAGCCGGACACCCAAATTTACATATTAATAGTAATATTATTATTATTTATTATATATTATATTATTACTTGCGCATTAAGCGGAAGGGAGAGTCGCCTTACACGGGAGCCAAAGCCAAGGTAAAGTACCAGTTCCTTAGGATATTATTATAGTGAGTTTTGTGTATTCCTGTAAACCTTTAGGAGGCATCTCAGGAGACCCTGAGTGCCCTTCGATTGCAAGAGTTAGAGTTTCCAGTTACTTATTAGTGACTGAAGGTTGTGTTTATTTCTGCTTAAGGACTGTTGCACTGTGTTTAGTTGATTGCTAATAGGAAGCTCCTTTGAGTGACCTACAGTAGTCGATTGAGTACAAGCCAATAGGACTTGAGTTATATTGCTGACGTCTTTTGACATAAGTAGAGAAGTAAACATAACACATGTCGATATCTTTTCATAGTCTCAATTGAATCAGCATTAATCCAAAACGATTTATTCACACATATTCCAGCAGCTTTTTGTGTGCCTCATACTGTATCTCTGGAAACGTTTTCACCAACAAAATATACTGGGTTAACCTATCATCTGACTGCCAAGCCATATCTTTTATTTTGACCTGCAGCTCTGGACTGAATGATGCGATGAACTGATAACTAATTATCTCGGACATCACAAAATCCAACTTTTTCCAGCTATGAGGCCAGATCATGTGGAAGGGCAGCGGGACTAAAGTACAAGCGGCTTGCAGTTCCGAGAACCACTTTTCCTCAAATGCTTTAGCATACTCCACCAGCTAAGGCTTCCAGTGATCTTCGTCAAAATACCCCATACCAGGATCAATGTCAATTGTCACATGGACCAGATGATTTTTTAGGGCATCCAGTAGCACTTGCTTTTGACAACCTTGAGGTAATTTGACAACTTTTCTTGGGGTGAACTAAACCAAGGATGTTGGCTGCATGAGCTCTTGATACTGCTTGCCCTCTGCCATCTCTTCTACTACCTCTAGGCACAACCTTTCCTTGGCTGACAAGTGCTGTTCAGGCCTAATCATTTCATCATCATAGGGACCACTTGCATCATTGAAGGAATTGGGTTTCAATTTTTTACCTCCATGGTAGGTACCTGGACAAATTTTCTTTCTGTTTCCTCAGGTTGCAAATGTCCTGGTGGAAATGATATTTTGGCCCTATTTCTTGCACTTGCGTGGCCTACCTCCCATACATCTCCTGGCGCATCATATCACCTCAAGGCATCCCCTGCCTCACTACTATACCAGGTGTACCCACAAAGTTCCCGAGTTTATAATCTGTAATTATATATGAGTAAAACTGATCAAATTTATATGAGAGCAGTTCAGTCTGGGCCGGATCAACTATATCATGTGGAAAGTTAGCAACCACCCCAAATAGCTGAATCATGTACCCATAGTGAAATGCTCCCATAAAAATGACCAGTGAGAAGTATGCATCCCTACCGGCATACTGCAGCATTTCCTGAGGCACTTTTTCTTTGGCAACACTTTGCCTATTTTGTAAAAGGCTAAAATTGGTCTGGTGAGGACCAACATCGGCCAAATACATTTAAGCAAAGAGACCTTTCAATTTCAGTGTCTCTGGGCAGATTCCTGCCTTTCTGGACTTGGTAACTTCACTGCCTATGACCTGCTTTGTGGTGATGCTTAGGTTATAGTATCTTCCAAGATTTTCATCTTTGATACTACACATAATCACATCAGACAAATTGCGACCATTGGTGCGTTTTCTGCACCCTTGGACACTGACAATTGAGACTATGTCCTTCCAAATGGCATCGCTGACTAACAACATTGCTCAGCATAAAAAGTGTAACAAGATGACCCACTCTTGCTCTTACAGCAACATTAAGTCAACTACGAACATTTTATTATTTAAATGGGAGAATGATACTGATCCAGCAAACTGGTTGCCTTTTTTGTTATCAATAAATAGATTTAGACTAAATAGTTTTTTTGTGTCTTCCCAGTTCATCTTTTCCACATCAAAACCAACAATGTTCATGCCTCAGAAAGTGCTACATTTGAGATGTTTTACCATCCTTTACACACTTCCCATAAAAACAATTATTGGCTTAATTGGATTGGTCAGCCAGAACTCAAATGTGGCGAAAAACCACATCTCCAACTCAGCTATCTGCATAGCTTGATGGATGTTGTAATCTAAAAGTCTAGGAAAAACTTCTAATTTGAACTCTAAGATACTCTACTACTCTTCAATGTTCATTTCCAGACCCTTTTTTTACTTGGTACCTAATTTTACCCATTTATAGCATTTGACTTCAGGAACTCTAGCACCTTTGAGCAAAACACCACAACATTTGAAACTCTTGAAATTTTTGGAGCACAAACTTAATATTTAGCTTTTCTGGCCATTGGGTGTCCCTTTATAGAAACAAAAATTGATAGGCAAAAATATGAAAAATTAGGCGTTTTCCACTCTAATCCAACACACCTTTGCTACTCGATCAGCACCAATCGATAACAACCTTGATCTCTGCGCCTGATTCCTGCTGATCCCCATCTTGGCTGCCTTATGGAAACCCGAGAACTGGGAATGTCATCACCTCCCTTAATGGACTCACACAATTTGGCTAGTATTTTTCAGATCACCTAGGCTCAGCTTTGCCATCCTCTCTTGCTAAACTTTTCTCTCTTGTATTCAGGAGCAAGTTGATAGCCCATCTGAGAAAGAACACAGAGATAGCCTTGCAAGACACCCCTGATGAGCTTAACCTCCACTCATTTATTTAATTAACTATTTACAAATTAAAAAATTTATCTTTGTTTGTTCTGCCATGGGTGTGGTGTTCTGAACTGGACATCATCATCCCTCATGTTGTATATATGCATACATTTGTTTGGCATACGCATTCTTTCTCAGGGCCTATATGCTTCTATAAATACTTTTTTTAAATTTTAGACCAAATTTGTAGCTGTGAAAATTAGACAAATGTGAAAACATATACAGTTTACTCCTTTTCAGCTACAAATTACCTCATGGGAAAATTCTTATAAATGAAAACTCTCGAAAAATGTGAAAATATGAGAGCAGGTGCAGGACACAACTTTTGAAAAGATTGGATTGATTTTGAGTTGTAAACCAAGAATGTGTAAAATGAAAAATTTATGAAATCCGGTCATTTGCTTTAAAAACCTTCTCCATCCAGTTAAAAACACAAACCTACAGGCCAAAAATATTAAAATTGATTTGAACTGTTACGAAACACATTAAGAATAAATATTTATTAAAAAAATAAACAATATATACACACAATTTGACAGATTCCTTGCTACAAATGAACCTATGGCTCCCCTTTGTTTTGCACTAATTTTGAAGGTACAGTAAGACTGTATAATCGATTTTTCCAGTAATTCCGCCATCTTGTAGTCTTATAGCAGAAAAGTTTCAGCCTACTTGCTGAAACCTTTTGCCATAGCAAAAGATTATCATAAGTGCTATAGTGATCACACTATCTTCCAATCTTGAAACATCACTGATAATGTAGGGCCCCTCCCAAGTTACGCCCAATTTCTTGTGCTTTTCAACTTTAAGATAGTGCTTTCCTCAAATTCATCCCAGACTTTGCCTCATGCCCTGTAATAATGCAAATGGTGATGATTTTGTCACAGTGTATGGGGTTGCGTTGTAAGCAAAGACCACTGATTTGAGATAGCTTGGCCAGCTATCAGGTTCACAGATAGCTACTTTTCTCAGTTGTTTTCCTTTCTACCATACCATTACCTTGAGGATGGTAAGCAAGTGAAGATCTTCTTACACCAGGGTTTTTAGCCCAATTTGGAGCCATGGCTCCTAAAAATTTAGGGGCTCAAACCAAATTGCCTTGTAAAAATGGGAGCATAACCACCCTTTTTGATTAGGCTATAGAGCTTCCTGTGCGCAGAGAAATTTTTATGCATTTTGAAATGAAAAATATCAAAAATTTTCCAGCGCTTTGTGCCTGATTTCAATTCATTTATGATTCTTGGTATCATTTCTGTTGTGCAGTTAGAAAATGTCATCCTAGCTTATGCTTATAGCTGTCAGAAATCAGCATGTTATGGATGAATGTTTGACCTTGTATTGTTTGTTCCACATATTCGACAAAAATCAAGATTTTTTTAGATTATCTTAGGAAATCATTTTGCGGTGCTTTAGAATTATTAACTTTGGTGAACATAACTTTTTGCATTTGGAAAATGATTGGAACATCATCAGCATGGGAAAATGACAGACATTCTTGCTATCTGAAGAAGCCATTCAGATTCATTGTTGCTTGCCTAGTTTTTGATTATTAGTTTGCCCCACTGAAAACACATTGAATTCACTGAAAAAATAGACCCTTTATGCAGGAAAAAGATATTAAAAGTACGGATGTCCCAGTGCCACTTTTCTTGCTGGTGCTGGTGCCTAAGCATCTGTGCGGGTGCCAGTGTCAATCACACAGGTTTTTTTACCTATTTATTATGACTCTTGTGTTCTCCTATATTTGCTATTAGTGTAATTTATTTACAGATGAGTTCTAGATCATATGTACAATATTTGTTTTTCTGTTTTTTGCAGATTTCTTTCTTTAATTCAGTCAAATTATACTTTAATTTTGAAGAATGGCCACTTCTAATCATTCCACTGTTATATAGAATTTTTTTACTGTTGTGATGACTGATGAAGGAAAGGCAATATGTAACTATTGTGCTAAAGAAATTAGCTGTGGTGGTCAAGATAAACATGGGTTTGAGCACAGTAGCCTGAAAAAGCACTTGGTGACCCATCCATCAATTAACAGGAAATATTTAGATGAGCAGAAATCAGCAGAAAAAGTGAAAAATGAGCTCCAAGCAGTGAAAAACAATAATACCAATCAAAGGACTTTAGAATCTAGTTTTATAGAAACTTGGAACATTGACCATGAAAGTTCCCAAGCTTTAATTCGAAAAATTGCTCAGTTTAGTTGCTTAGATCAACAGCCAATTTCTGTTGTAGAAGACGAAGGTTTTTTGGAACTTATGAAACACATTGCTCCAAAATTTAAGTGCCCTAGCCATCACTATTTTTCAGAAACTGTAATTCCATCGCTGTATGAAAAAAATTCACATGAAAATTGCTTCTTTTATGGAAAAACAACAATATTTAGCATTTACATGCATTATTTGGTCTTCTTGTGCTTTGGAAAGCTATTGTAGCCTTACCTGCCATTACATAACCGAAGACTTCAAACGAGAAGAATTTATTCTGTGCTGTTCATATTTCCCAGGTGATGAATTTTACTCAGTTTTTGTGTTCTCTCTCACATCAAATTTAAATTATTTTTGATTCATCATTTTCACCTAATATGTTTAGATGAACATACTGGCAAAAATGTTGACCAGAAAGTGTCTGAAATGCTGCAAGAGAAGAATGTCTCTGAAAGAACACAAATGATTTTATGAGATAGGGGATCAAATATGGTGGCTGGATTTCGAATTTTTGACTTACCTAGCCTATCTTGCTTGGCACATATAATCCAAAATGTAGTTAACAATGATAGTTTGGGCAAATCAGATAGTGTTATTGGTAATTAAATTTACTTCTCAAAAATGCATTAAATTTCTTCAAAATCTGGTGTCTCAAGCTATGTTTTTCAAATATTATATGATGCTATTTTTTCAGGTAAATTGTTAGCAACAGCTTGAAAATTAGTTGGCCACTTCAAGCATTTGCCGAAGGCAGAAAATTAAAAAAAGTTTCAAAAAGCACTTTTACCGAGCGATATATGACATCACTTATTGCAAGCTGAATGGACTCACTGGAATATGCAGTATTATATGTTAGACTGTTTAATTGAACAAAAGCTTCCCATAATGGCTGCACTTCAAGGTAACAAAAAGCTTTTGCTGCAAGATGATCAGTGGACTCTAGCTGCCAACCTGGTCAAAATGTTAGAACCTTTTGAATCTGCTACCAGAAAGCTATGTCTGAAATCGGCCTGTGTTTTGCAAATGATCCCATTTGTTGAAACTCTGAAACATCATTTAAAAAAATTGATCAGTAATAGCATCTTAATTTTGTGGAAGCATCAAATATTGCAAGGTAAAATCATATTCTACTTTTATCAATGATTTTCTTGTACATACAAATTTACTAACTATTGTTTATGTCATTCCAGGATTAGCCTCACAAACAGATCAGCTGATGGATAAGGATTTTTGTTGCATGTCAACTTTCCTCGATCCTCAATACAAGATCCACTTCTTCAATGATAACCAGAAAAATCGAATAAAGTGTTTCGCAATTGACTACATGTTGGCTATGTCGACCGACACAGAATAAGAAAATGAAGAAATAAATAGCAAACTGCTGACAAAATGACAGAAGACAGAAAAATCATCTAATTTTGATAAAATGTTAGAGGTAAACTAGAAAAAAATTAATTTCTTATTTTTATGTCTTAATAATTTCCTCAATTCTCAGGAAATTTGCCATAAGTCCAACAAAGAAACTTCAAGCAATATAAATGCAGAACTTGAATTACAAAAATATTTAGGTAATGAATGATGAAAAACTAATAATTTAATTTCTTTGTTTGAATTTTACAACCTGTTTTTCAGATGACAAAACGACAAAAATTGAAGACCCAATGGACTATTGGAAAATCAAGAGGAATGAATATCATTTGCTTGAAAACCTTGCACGATGATTTTTATGTGCCCCATCAACAAGTGTATCCACTGAACGTTTATTCAGCACTAGTGGCATTATTTGCTTGGATGTTAGGACAAGATTATCACCAGAAAAACTTGAAATGTTAGTGTATTTATCAAAAAATTTGAGAATTATAAAAGTTGATTAAGAACCATGGAAATAAAAAAAATTCAACATCATTTTGTTATTTTTTCTATTTGAGTACATATTTACTCATCAACATGTACATAATATTTGAAGCAATTGCCAGTGCCAAAACTGATGGCACCTGCCAGAGCCAGATACCATGGCACCTGCCCCATTGCCTGGGACATCCCTAATTAAAAGTATTCATTTTCTAATGCTATAGAATATCATGATCTAAAATTTTCTTTCGGTGCTAAGTGCCGAAGATATTCAAGTAGGAGGTAAAATAACCAATCACATTTTTTATGTTATAAATCATGTGAAAACAATTGCTTTTGATAAATAATAGTGATTGGTAAATTACTGGCTCCAGATATATAAGATCCAAAATGGATGTAAAATGTTTCACCTCTTCTGCCAATCAAATGGTGAAAAGATCAGTCATTGGCAGTTGCAGTAGAATGTGCTGAAATATTGCATTTTCTAACATTCTAGAGGTCTCAAAATCAAATTTTTTTGTCACTAAGCACCAAACAAGTTACTTTAGCCAGACTTTGATTTTCCACCCCAAACTAAAGAAATTCAATTTTAAAAGTCGAGAACTGATGCAAAGTGAGTGAAATACAGGGGAAGTAACTTTTAATCATTTTTCTGATGAAATTAAGTGAATTTATCAATTTAAGAGTGAGCAACTAAAAATAAACCTGTGCAACCAAATTTTTCCCCCAATTACAGATCAACTTGGCCTGTGCGAAAGGACCCCAATGATTGATTTGAATAATGATTGATCTAATTTGTGAGCCTTATTATTCTGCCTGTGATTAAGAATGTATTCAAAATGATTGATCTGTTATGTGGGCTTCTACTGCAATTTTGAGGAGTGTTCTTGACTACATAAACTTGTTGGAAAAAACAGTTTTTTTTCTCCCACATTTATTTACAAACTTTTTAGTTTTGGCCTGTCAAAATTCCTATTGGCCTGAAAAATTTTGACCTTAGGAGCCAAATGGCCTGTCCAGAAAAAACCACAAAAACCTGTCTTACACTCTAATAATTCACAAACTGATTTCATTAAATCTGAGGTAAAACAAGATCTATTATTACTTAGGAGTTTCATCAGTGTTCCATGCCTAAATATCATGGCTTCTAAGAATGTGCTCGCCACTGAATTTGCTGAATGATTTGGAGTCATTTCAGCTTCAAGCCATTTCATGAAATAGTCCTGAAAACTATAACATAAGACATTCTTTTTGCAATTGGCCAAATTCCTATAATATCCACAGATATTATGTCAAATGGACCTTCCAGCATAATGGGTATCAATAGAGGAATGGACAGCTTTCCTGTAGTTGCCATTGGACAGACAACACAGTATTTTATCCATTCTCTGACATCTTTTTCCATGCCAGGACACCAATAATGCCCTTTCATGACACTCAGTGTATTTTTAAAACCCTGATGCATCATTATTAAATCACAATGATGCTGATGCACAAGAGAGTCTCTGAGGTTTGCAGGTACCACCTATTGATCCTCGCTTTCTGCTTCAGTTTCCCTATACAGTACATCATTTTCTAGGTAGAACCCACTATGATTACTTCATGGTGCTATTTGCACCTAGTCTATCCCGAATTGGCTTTAAGCTTTCATCTGCTCTTTGCAGTTTGCTCATCAAGCCATCTGGAATAAGGCCAATAGATATCACTTTATCACCTGATGTTCCCAGTTAGTTTTTTTTGTGAAATTTAATGCAAACTGAAATGAATAAAGATCCAATTATGGTCACATGCATACATGTAATTAGGGGGGAGTGCTATGGGAACCCTCCCAGAAATCATCAACCATATGGCTAGCTATGTGGCGACCGCCCCCCCAGGATTTTCCAATCCTATGGCTAGCCCTAGGGTAGCCCTAGGGATCCCCATACTTTTGGTCGGAAAAATGTCAATTTTTGAACAAAAAATGGTCAAAAACGTCAATTTTCTCGGCGCTTGGTGCCATAAATACATTTTTATCATTTTTTAGACAAAAATTACTAGTTTTTAAAATGTTTTTCGGAATTTTTTCGTGAAAAAAACGAATTTTCTTTCCTTCAGAGACACCTACCCCCAAAATTGTGGGAATTACTGACCCCCGGCCCAAGAAAAGTGGCCCCTCCCAGATCTCGGGGCTCCGTTACATGTATGGTTGCATGCTAATCTTTGACAACCTGTCCCATCCCCAACTTTTAATATGTATTAAAAAAATTAACATCAAACTGTTGAAGATAATACTCCTTTTTGAATACTGTTAGCCAGTCCTTCAACCAAACTAACCCTAACATAAACTTTGATCTGGAGCTGGGAACTAGCTTCCTGGTACTGATGTTATCTCACCTACTGACTTTCAGCCGAACTCATTGTCCAGCTATGTTGGCGTATAAGCATACCAGTAGTTTACAACAGAAATTGCATATGGTAAGAAGTCATTAAGAACAAGCACTTCAGCTTTGATCCAGCAATAAGTACTATAACTTACATGACGATACTTCCCAACTGCGATTTACATGTGCATGTCATAATTGTTACCTATATCAAATTATCATATATTTTAAATTGTGGTTGGAAAATAATCTGTCCAACTAAATAAGATATTCCATAATCCATGTTGAAGCATAGGTTTACTCCGAAAAAGTTGAAACGGATGAATGTCACATCATGTCACCCCATTTCTGCATGGTAGTAGCATCTGATACTATCAGGTTGAGATCCGCTTTTTTATATGGATAAAGCTGTCGAAAAACCAATGCTTCGGGCTCCTAAAGCTCTGGGACCTTTCATTATACAGTTGTGCCCAAATTCTGCATTTTTCAACTTGCTTAAGAAAATTTTGTCCTGGGATCTAAATAGCCCCTGAGTTGGAAATCGAAAAAGCTTAATCTATAGTATTTTTTCTTAACAAATGCTCGTAATTCAGAACATTGCAAAGCTCTGTAGTCAAAAAAACAGACTGCAGTCTAGTGTCAATCGGATAAAAGTCCCGGAACAGAGACGAGAACATTCACAACATTCGTTGATAAATATTATCCCTGTCGTTCAAGTTTTGCTATTGCATTATTGAGTAGGTGGTCACACAATTGTGGCATATTCAAAAACGTTCTTATATCATATTGATTTGACAATTGTGCATTGATTTAGGATATGAATAATCTCCAAGTCACATATATTTTTCAACCACATTATTGTCAAAGGTATACACCAACTAAATGTGCTTTCAAATTCAACCTGCATGATAGATTTAATATTATATGCTAAGCCTTCGGCTCCACTCGGAACTAAAAATGCCTCCAGCTTTGGCATCCGGCCAGAGGTAAAAGTGAATTTCTGGGCGAACATCATCTTCCACCCGGTCTGGTAGGGGTACTGCACCGATGTCAAAATTATATATATATATATATATAAGATTATAGAAACACTTTTCAGTTACTAGTTAGTGGGGTCATGAAGCGTTCAAATTGTCCTTCGTCCTCGCCCATCTCGACGCACAACAATCGCGACAAAGAGCTGTAAAATGTGGTCCGGCAATGCATCGTTTTGAGATCCGCGGTTGGACCCAAGAAACTGAATTCTTCAGGCTGAAAAATATGTTATGTTTTGAAGTAGCACAGCTATAATTGTCTCACATGAATCACATCGAAATGGAGGAATTTATGGGTTAATTGAATCATACCTGTAAGACCTCAGGTCGGTTAGGGGAGATAAAAATGAAATTCGTGGTACCAGGCATTTTTTCTGCACGCCTCCGTCTACACTGTGCACAGACGACTAAAAAAATTTTCACCAAAAAATAATGTTAGGAAATATGTTCAGATAAGATCTCTAAATATAATTGTAGAGTAGACGCCAAATCAGTTATGATCAACTATTGTGTAGCGCCAATTGTCTCTTAAAAGCACAATCTGACTGTCTTGATAAAATTTCTATGTTTTCTCTTTATTTTTATGAATTACTGACTCGAAGAACATCAGAATAACTGAGCGAGTTCCTAAAATGCATAAATGAAGCAGCTGTGAGTTGTGACCACGATAGAAATGTTTTCTTAAACAAGGAAAACATTTTTGGGAAAGGTTCTCTTGTGGAGAAAAAATCTTGGAGGAAAAAAATCGTGAAAAAGTATTTTTCATTTGCTGGATGAATTGTCATCTGTTTGGATATTGTTAAAGCCTCTAACACTGATGTTATGGCACATTTTTCGCCGGCAATTGGTCGACTGCTGATGTAAGAACATTTTGAAATTAATGAGCAAAAAAAGACTTTTTATGCTCAATTAATCGAAACCGGACTCAAAATTTAAAGTCTACTGGGTATTCCGACCTCTGAGTAATTTCAAAAACTTTAAAATGACCAAAATTGAAAATCAAGATGTATATCAAATACAGTATTTATGATCAATAATGCCATAATGAGAAAGCGAATTAAACGGCTGGAACTGTGACGAAAAAGATGCAAATTAAGTTATAGTTATTAATCCGACACGAAGCGCCAGAAAATGTTGTGATTCTTACTAGCTAAAAGACCAGTAAATGCAGCTTTTTGTCAATCGATCAATGGGAACACCCAAAACTTCAACAACCTCTCTATCGAAAATTTCTAATCTGTGCAGAAATTGCCCAAAAGCTTTTCTGTCCCGCCAAAAAATCCACTGCACTGTGCCTATAAAAGGTCTACGAAGTACCCAACTACTCCACTATACTATAGTCGATGACACTTCTTAAAGTTTTATTTGTATTACGACGTGTTGATTCGTATCAGCGTTTTTTTGCACGGCGCAAAACTTTTTCTGCTGTGCAAAAAAATTTCAGTTTTTTTGCACAATAAAAAATTACTTTTGGGTGTACTTGGCGTGCACAACATTTCTGGCATTTTTTTGCACGGCGCAAACAGGGTCATGGCAAAAAACGCTGATTCGTCTGATAACGATCGAACAAGAAAATAGTGACTCTTTCTGTCATTGATACTCACAGTGTGATGTGTGATGAGGTATTGAATTTCCGGCAGTCGTATTAAACGTCGAACCGATGAATATCCCAAAGAAAGATCATTGAACAAGGACAAACTAGAATCAACGACGGCTTCATTGTGACCCCAATATTTGAAATTATTGATGCTGAAAAGGTTAGAACTGGGAACAATCTCACATTTCTGTTGAAGAGTTCGCTGCTCACATTTTTTGAACGATCAATGCCAAAATACTGGCTTCGTCAACTAGATGCAAAATTTCGGTCAATTTGGTGAAAACCTGAAAATACCACACTTAATATTCTGGGAGAAGTTTCATTTCTCACCATATTCCAAAAAGAATTCGAAAGAGAATTCCCAACTAATCACCCGAATAAAAGTTAAGCGTATGCTTTCGTTAAAAATAAGACTACGTTGAAAAATGTTGATTTGCTTACCTACAGTAGTTACACGGAAACTTCATACAGAATTCTGCATATGAAAAGGAAACTAGTAAATTTTTTACATTCTTCGTATTTCGTCTCCGAATACGAAATGTTCAACGAAAAATCCAAGAATATACATCAAAGGAAAACTTATGAGCGGTAGTCATGTCTCTACAACTACAAAGCTTCTCTAAGCGTTCTGCGAATGACTGGTTTTAGAAACGAATCTAAGGAAAAATGTGATTAAATTGGTTGAGAATTCGATTCACAATTACTAAACGACCGATTTCACAAAATTTGTCGCCACAACACCAATAGTATCGGAATCATAACGTATTATATACATGAAATCAGGCCTGTATGCAGGGGGGTTGGGGGCCTTGTCCTCCAAATGTTTCAAGTGTTAAAAAAAGCAAAGCGAAAACTTTGGTTTTTTCTTCAAGAAAAAGTCAAATGAAAATTTTACAGTAAATTGAGTCAAAGAAATGTGGGCCCCCTCCGAAAAAAATTTATGGCTACAGGCTTGCATGAAACAACACTTTTTGGTACACAAGCTGAAAGTCTTTGTCAGCAGAACTCAATTACAAAAGAAAACAGCATCGTTTCTATCAATTGAAGAAATGGTCATCGACAATGTGTCCAACAATTAATGTTAAAGATTTCAATTCGAACCATACACTTTATTAGGGAGAAGTGCTATAGGAACCCCGCCCAGAAACCATCGGCCATATGGATAGCTATTGTGCGTTCCCCCCGGTATTTACCAATACTATGGCTAGTCATGTGGTAGTCATGGGGATCCCCATACATTTGGTCACAAAAATACTGAATAATGTCGATTTTTTGATGAAAAATGTCGATTTTTGAACAAAAAAATGGTTCAAAAGGTGAATTTTCTCGGCGCTTCGCGCCGTGAATACATTTTTTACGGTTTTAGGCAAAAAATTCTATTTTCGAATCGTTTTCGGACTTTTGCGGTGAAAAAAATCGATTTTTCCTCCCCCTAAAATTTCCCGGAATCAGTGACCCCGGCCCAAAAAAGTTCCATTTGCCAAGTAAATGGTAACATGCAAGGCAGATTAATGCAAAAATTGTCATGAAAAATAGGATACTATCGATTATCGGCTGCCTAAAAACCACGGGCCATCAGCGGATTTTTGGCGATGGTCGAAAAAATCAATTACCGGCCGATGATCGGCCGTTCACTAGTATTCATAACCAGACCTAATAGTAGATAGAACTGGATGAAATTCTGTATCAAATGGCTCAAATTTGGAACCAGATGGCTTCCAACACCAGTTAGACTAACAATAAGGAAAGCAAGCCTGTCAAACAAGCGCGGAACTGATGAGTTAATAATTAATCAAGAGAACAAAATAAACCGCTGGTAATCAGACAATAAGTGAACCATTGAGAATACCAATCAAACAATCAACTAACACGAGAGAAATCAAGCAAAAAACAAATATTTAATTCAGCAGGGTACTAAAAGATAAGAGAAGAAACTGAAAAGAAAATAGCGCCACCTAAAGAACCAACCAATCAAACTTCTAACATTCTGGTACGATAAGAACCATCGGATTTTGTCCAGGCCAAGTCCTCAGTTCCACTTGAAAAATATACCTATCATAGTTAAGTTTACCACCAATTTGCATCTACCAAAATGACCACTTGAAACCGATTTCAAGCCGACGTTAGGAGTTTCTAACGAATCTGATATTTTGTTTCTTACTTTGGACGACTTTTGAACTTGGTCGCTTATGTAAATTTTTCTGAACTGCTCCATGAACCACAAATAGGACATTTCTAGCTTCTCATTTGGTCGTATATTGGTCACCATCCTATTATCCGTTAGCCGCATGAGTTCTAAAGCTCTGAAAAAATATATTATATAGAATCATAGGAAAAAGAGCTTTTTTGGCCGAAGTGGCACTATGGACGATAAGTCCGGAAAAATATACTAATAATGCTCACCTACAAATTAAATCACCGTCAAAAACGTCATGTTCATCGGAAACGTTGCTGGCTTGGCGACCACCAACGGCCGCGCCGATTAGATAAACCATCCAGGTTAAACGCCCTAAAATATACCACTATGACACCAAAACTTAACCGTTGTAGTGCATAAAGAAGCGTCCCCATTATTTTGTAAACGATAACACTCATATTTATTCAATTAAGAACAGTCAGACAAAACAAATCAAGAACTGTGCTATATTTTGTTTGACTGAAATCATAGATTTGATTGGAATTCTAACTTTCTATTGTGACAAAATCACGATTTTAGTGGTCATGAATCTTAGTACGAGTTGAACCTAAGCATTTGCATCAACAACGGTCCAAGCGAATAACTCGAATGTATGTGTATGCAAATAACATTTTCAAAATCAAAATACCATCTTTAGAAAAATTTTGAGCATGGAATTGCAATTGTTGATTTTTCGAGGAAATAGATGTCCGTGGTTGGAGTTATTCAGTCAGAGATGTAGAGATATTTAGAAATAATAATAGAAATTACATTCTTCAAGAGTTTGATTCAACTGATCATTCGTAGCCACCGCTCGTTGATAATCCGAAGCATATTGATCAAAAAGATGTTTTAATATTTGACACGTTTTATCGTATTCGCAACGTCCGATTATCGAAAATTGCTCCATTTGTTGTATTAAAGTACTCTGATCATCCAAAGGATCGTCGATCCCTTCTCTGAAAAAATCTTACAAACATAAGTTGATAAAATCTGAGATAGACATGTACCTGGCGACAATTGAAACCATGTTTATACGTGATTCGATGAAAGTTTTGGCTATCAAGGGCGCGTATTGTTCGATAAAATGAGGCTCTGATGGTTTAACGTAAGGCATGCTCGAAATCATACGATGCCAAAAAATTAGCAAATAGTGGACGCTATTGGCAGAAAATTGCGGCATCTGAATGAAAAAATATTTAAATTCAAAAAAATTGCCACAAACTGCAGCTTCATTCGAAGAAGACATGAGGGTAAAGCTGCCTCGTGGGCAAAATTAAGTTATATGCCCCATACCTGAAGACTCTGAGTAGTAAATTCGGCTAAGCGGCGTATGATACTAGCGTAGCCTTCTACTTTAGTAAGTTCAACAAGCTGAAAATTACTCTTCAGTCTGGCGACTAGTCTACAAAACTCGTGGTATGTACCCTGGTCGTTGAGACTCTGTAGAGATCGGTAAACAAATTTCGTTTAAAAACATTATCATATTTATATACTTGGGGATTTTCTAAAACCGCTCCAATACCCGCAATAATCGCCGTCAAATATACCTGTCGGTCGGCAGCCGTAAATATGGTTCGCCGGACGGATGTCAGATGGACTAAGCAAGTCAAAACCTTGACAAAAGCGATAACATTGTTGCTGAATGTTCATAACGCTAGGAAAGCGAATAAATATCTTACTAGAGCGCCAAGGTCAGTCGGAAGATGCATATATAAATCAAAACACATCTTGATAATAGAACTGTCGAAGGCTATTAAAAGTGAAATGTACATTTATATACTAATATACGATACGAAACTAATAAGATCAGTAAGAGTGCTTTAAAAGCTGCACTAATCTTATATATACTTTTTGTAACACTGATGAAAAGACGGATATCAGTCTTTATTTACCTGGCCTCCATGAAGCCGGTATTTGTACAGTAACATTATCGTCGCTAGAATCGTCTATTACAGTTCCCAAAAAATCGTAATTAAGAACATTGATCGCCAACTGCAGGACACCGCTTAGGACGCCGCGCTGAAAGTTATGACGAAAAAGTTGAGAAAATGACAAAAAAGAAATAAAAAGCAACATACTTGCGCTTCGTCTGAAAAGTTGAAATTGGCTACTCCTGCTAACGCTTGTTGTAAAAGTCGCAGAGACAACTGAAAAATATCGTACAAATGAGTATCGCGGAAAGACCCAGCGATTTTTCGATGACGAGAAATACCACTGACGCCGTCTTGCTTAAAAACGACAATGCTATTCAATTTAAAAAGTATAAATCATTACAAATTTTATTGAAACTTTCAGAGACAAGGAAGCAACATTACATAAATCAATTCAAATGCATAAATTTAAGTACAACTCAACTTCCATCAAGTATTTATTAACCTGATTCATTTCAGCAGTAAGACTGACAAGGAGTTGAACTCCAACCGAACAAACTTGCACTTGATTCTGCTTAAAAAGATGAAAAGTAAAGAACTATAAAACGAGAAGCATCAGGTATACTAACTTCGACCCATCCTATTATAGTTGGAATAGATGTTTGAAAAACAAAATCGTTAGCAATTAAATCGAACCAGCTCAATTTTGTGAGACGGGCGAAGAGCTGAAAATATCAAAAACTTTAACCTCTGCGCGCAAATTTTAAGGAACCGTTTTACTTGGCATAAATTTGATATCACGTAAGATGGAAAAGATGTGTGTGTTGCCAAATGTTGTAATAAATATTCCTCTGCAAAAATGGTCATTAATTATGTGTCAATCAGTAAATCAACTACATTCTTGCACACGAGTAATAATCAGTTTCACTATTGGAATTTTTGAGGCATTTTTTCGCCACATATTTTTCACGATGTACTGTAAATTTCAGAAAACTTTGGTTTTTTTATATTGAAGCCATTTCATTAAGCTAACTTACTAATTTGTAATTTCTCTTCTACGGTAACGCCTACAGTTTGTCGCGATATGACTTTAATTAATGTTGTGGAGGCTACTAGCTGTGAATACGGAATCTAGAAAAAAATAGAACGAATGTAATAATGTCGAAATCACCAAGTGCTTACATTGCTTTGCTCCAAAAGCATCATGCATTTTGCGATACAATCTGTTCTTTCGGTGACTTCTGCTAAGGATTTTTCTGCGTGACTTCGCTCAGCGGGATCAGTAGATTCGTAGAGCTGCTTGCATAAGGCTTCGAGATATTGTAGCTAAAAACCCGCAAACAACTATAAATGGAAATAATGACAGCTAGAAGCACAGGCAACCCATGTTTCGCTTTTGAGGGGGTCGAATTCCATTTCGAACGAAAATTTGCCATGTCTCTCCTTAAAAATTCTGTGCCCAACAGTGGGTTTTCTATAATTCACTAAACTAAACAAAATTTTTCGGGGATCAAACATATTATAAATTGTGGACATTCTCATCGGATATACCAGGACAGGATAATGCAAAAACAAAGAGCTTGCTTACTTCAGTATTCATGATTTTATTTAATTTTGAATCAAAAGCGTACGTTGAACTTCATTAAATTTATCAGTTGAATAAGCGATCATCGAACAATTTAAAAATACACGCTGAAATGTATCAAAGAGAAAGAACATCAATTATTTGTGATATGGTACAGTTTCTATGCATTGTATTAAGGTGTCTGCTGATTACCATCCTTACAAGACACACAAACATGGGAAAAAGTTTACTTTTTGTTTCTATTATTTTGATTGAAAAAATGTTTCAGAAATTTAAGTCGAAAGTCGTGATAAAAAGACTGAATCTTTTGAGTAAATGAGTCATTGAAATCTACTACTGGATCAGACAACCCCATGGGGAGGGGTATGAGGGGGGTATTACCCCTACCTAAAGTCCTTAAAATTGATCACTGGTTGCCTAATTTTGACACAAAATGACGCGTTTAGTGGACATTTAGCTACACTATCCCCGAAAATTTTGAATTTTACCTCTACCTGGAAAATTTGATCTTGGGGACCTCTGCACTGGATTCAGATTCAAAATGTAGCCCTGGACAAAACGTCTGGGAAAGTGCCAAGCTAAGGGCAACAAATGCAAAATTTTGTGCTTGAAAAGATAATTTTCTCTATCATGTCTACAAGTGCTAAAAGAGAGAGTAGGACAGCGCGTTTTTATAATCAAAATAGCTGCGAAAGATTTCAAAATTTCGGGTCCTATCAGCATGGCTGGCCGAGCGAGGCTTTAGAGTTTTCGCTGGGTTTTAATAGGTGCTCAATTTTCTGGGGTTCAGGTCTTTGCTGCTATTACTAGCAATATGTTTTTCTGACCTGATTTCAATTTTTTTGCGTATATTTCCTAAAAATTGATACTTATCTGCAGATCATGTCCATAGTGAGAACAGGCTAAAAGCGCAGTAATAATCCCGAACCAGCGTTGCGAAAAAGCATCCACCTTTACACTAAAGAGTTCAAATGAGCAACGGAGAGAATTCCCCGTTAGGTGCTTCATCATCACGATAAAAAAATTGAGATTTTAAAATGAAAGGACACCATGGATTATTGCGTTTTAAAACGAAACACGGTACTATAATAGCTTGAAACAGAGGTCCCCAAGGTCGAAAATTTAGGTAGGGGTAAAATCGTTAATTGCAAGGGTAGTACTTGAAATATACCGTGACCTTTTTTTTGATCCCAACTTTTCTGCGGAGGGGGGTGGTGTAGTACTCTCACCACAAAACAATTCTCATAACTTACAAAAATTATTAATGCCCCTGCTTTTCGCTTTTTACGGTCAAACACCATTTACTATTTCAACCCCATTTTTCCAGCTCCCAACCATGCAACATGAATGCACTAATTATACGCAGAGAATAGTCCGACTTTGAACATTGTCCTGTCAACTGATTCCTGCACATTTCGAGAATCGGGCACAACTTACTTTAGGAAACATTATTTGGACCAGCATCTTCAGCAGTATGGGCTTATTCCATCACTGATAAGGGTTGGAACAGTGCTTCCAATTGAAAGTGCTGATACTGAATGTGGCTTTAGTATTATTAATCCCATTAGATTATGAACCATGAGTTTGAAGCCAGATACCACCCCTGATCCACGTCAACGGACCCCGCATGTCTCAACTCATAGCAGGATAGTATGCCACAGCTTGGGTGGAGAAATATAACCATATGCGCACAGAAGACCCAACACAGAAGCGGAAAAAAGAAAAGGAGAGCGTGAAGAGGAAGGCTTTTAAGAGCATAATGTTTTTCTTCCCAGGGGGCGATTTTTTGATAAATCACATGTACATGAGTCATTACTTAATCTACCAATTATACATATAATGATTTCTCACAAGTGGTATATATTAATGTGCTGATATCCTTTCCTAAAAATCGCTATATGGCACAGAAGTTGCATACTTTCCCATCATCATTTGCTCAGTAAATGTGTCAAAAAGACCAGTGAGTAATTCCTCCCAGGCACACATTGTGCAATTTTTCTCGAATTACTATAACCTACTGAGGAGAGGATGAGGTCTACCAAAATTTTTTGCTACAGTGAGCTGTTTTTATGAGGGTAGTAAATGAATTTCCAAATCTAAGACCGGGGTAATACCCCCCACACTCCCCATGGGGTGCTCTGGCTTGAAAGCAATCAAAAGTAAATGAGATATGTATAAGTATCAGTCTTGTAAGGCTTGGTCGATGTTATTTTTTGACTGAAACTATCGCCAGAAGATATGCAGGAAAATTTACACACCGACTTTCTGAAAAGCATCAAAATGCGATTTTCTTTTCAAGGATCCTACATTTTCTCATCAATTGATGGAAACAGCCCAAAATGTTCTTATCAAGAGTTTTTTTAATGAAATTCATCTTCGGTATAAGGCATGCCAGTAGGAAGGGAAATTGAATGAATGAGCCTTCCCAAAAAATTCTGACTGGAAAAGTCTTAGCCTACAAAACTCAATGACATAGGCAGCTTTTTTTTGTACAAGCCTCTTTGTACTTGCACAAAGATCGGCCAAAAAATCTTTGTACGATTTTTGTACATTGAAAAAACCATTATCTTCCGTGTATTTCCGCACAAACCTTCTTCCTGACAGCACTCGAATTCATGTCCTTTATAATCGTTCCACAAATTAAGAAAATATACTCATACTCTCATAATTCTGAAAAACTTCAAGTTAAACCTGAAATTTCTACAAATTACTTCCACGATGCTTCTGAATCCAAACTTGGCTTCACGTTAAAAAATATAGTAACAAATAGGTTGGAAAATAGATTTTAACTTTCTGAAATGCACCAAAATTTGTCTTTTCCACACAGGACCGCCAACATTTTTTTCATTTCTCAAAAATTTTTTATCCAGAAAGCACGATTTGTAGAAAAATAATGGATAGACCAATGCGATGAGTTGGAAAATAAAATCTGGCGCGAAGCGCCAGAAAATTTTTCGGTGTTTGCTGATACTAGAGCTTAGAGAAGCGTTTTCTGACCAGATGACGTCGATAAAATCTCTTTGTACTTTTTACGAAGATTATTCATAGGTTAAATTTATTGAATATGAATCTTTAGAAAGATAGAAGGAAAAAAGAAATTTATTAAATTCGAATAAATTCAAGAGCAAATACGAATAATACAGAAAAGCTCATGGACGTGACAAAAGCACGTGCGAATTGAGCTTTAAAAAATGACTCAATTTAGACCGAAAACAGGGCATATTGTTCGAACGAATGATATCATTGGGTAAGGAATTCCAAACATCAATATTTCGCAAGCAGAAATCATGTTTTAAAGCATTAGTTATATTTCGATTTATACAATTTAAATAAGTTAGACGCGCGATAATTGAACGGATTCAAGGTGAAAAATAAATCAGGTGGAAAAACTTTAAATTTCAAAAATAAGAACATATAGGATAAGTCGATACACGTACGTCTAAATGCAAGGTCATCAAGGCCAGATTTGCCGAGGGGCTCCTTATAGCTTAAATCTTTATAACCAAAAAGTCTTTTTGTAAACCTTTGTTGAACTTTTGCTATCAATTTAGTATCCCCAACCAGACTAGGATTCCAGAGTGGTGAACCATATTCCAGAAAAGGGAGAGCATAGGATTTAAAAGCACTGATTTTTAATTCATTGAAGTTAGAGTGAAAACATTTTAAAATCAAATTTGCCACCCTAGATACTTTTTTAACCACATAATTACAGTGGGCAGTTGCTGACAATTTTTCATTGAACATAACACCAAGATCCTTCATTTCTGGAACAGTAGGAATCAGAAAATCGTTTATATAATACTCAACTTCGGGGTTATTACTCCCAAGATGAAAAACAGCATTTTTCCAGAGAAATAGATAATTGCCATTTCAATGACCATTCATAAACTTTGACAAGATCGCCTTGTAGTATTTCAGCATTTTTCGTAGCATTGAATATTTTCACATCATCAGCAAAAAGGTAAATTTCACTGCTAATACCATCAAATATATCATTTATGAAAATTAGGAACAATGTTGGTCCCAATACACTACCCTGAGGAACCCCACTAGTAACCTTAATTGGATTAGACAAGCAATTGCCAATTTTTACCTGTTGAGTCCTATTAAATAAAAAACAATGTAACCATCTCAATAAAAAAACCAGATATGCCATAGGAAGCTAATTTTCCGACCAGTTTTTCATGAGAAACAGTATAAAATGCTTTCTGAAAATCGATATAAATTGAATC
Source organism: Romanomermis culicivorax (assembly GCA_963922205.1). Classification (NCBI taxonomy): domain Eukaryota; kingdom Metazoa; phylum Nematoda; class Enoplea; order Mermithida; family Mermithidae; genus Romanomermis; species Romanomermis culicivorax. The sequence goes on along the minus strand of CAWUHX010000080.1, from coordinate 5,974 downwards.
TGTTGCTACTTATTTATCCAAATTTTTAGCCCATAATGTTTTACAACTTAGAAGCTGAAGGACACAAGATTTTTTCTTTCTAAATCCAAATTGTCTATCATTCAGAAAATTATTTGACTCAAAATAAGCCATCAGGTCTACATTTATAATACTTTCCATAACCTTACATGAGACACAACATAAAGAAAGTGGTCCATAATTTTCTACCTTTGCTGGGTCCTTTTTTTTGAAAATAGGTACCACATTTGATGTTTTTCAAATATCTGGTAATTGTCCAGTTTTAAATGAAATTTCAAAAATTGTTCTCAAAGGTTCTGCCAAAAGTAGATATAATTTTTCCAGGAAAAAGGCACACAGACCATCAGGACCAAGAGACAGTGTAGGCTTCAACTATTTTAGTGTCAATAGGATTCTTAAGAAATCAAATTTGATTGATAAATCTTTATTAAACTGCTTTTGAGGATATTCAGGGACTTTTTCATTTTCCAATATAAATACAGATCCAAAATATTGGTTGAATATTTCACTTTTCATTTTATCATCAGTTATATCAGACTCACCAGAAACAATAACAGGGATAGTGTGTCTCAACTGAGTTTTATTATTGATAAATCTATAAAAATCCTTCATTGAATTCGATTTTAGCAAACATTCTTCCTTTCTAGCATAATATTTGATCATTGCAGTTTTCATGACTTTAGAATTGTGTTTGAGTCTATTTTTGTTAGCATTGCTACGATTTTTAACATAATTTTTCTACAAGTTTTCCTTTATTGATTTAAATTTCAAAAGATAGTTTGGCAAATTAGAGGTTTTTTTAAAGTTTTTTCGCTTTGGGAAAAAATTCCAGTATTAATTTCGTCATTAGTTCTAAAAAAACAAGATAGAAGTCATGGGCAGTAACGCATTGTTAAAAAAATCCTTCCAATCGACTTTTGCCAAATAAATTTGAAGAGATTCGTAATCAGCTTTCCTGAAATCAAATTTATCATCATAAATAAGTTTATCCTTGATTCTAACATTGATGCTAAAATTGACAGTACAATGGTCACTCGTAGGAAAATTTTCCCCTGTGGTGCAATTATTCACAAGACCAGGGAAATTACAGAATACTTAATCCAAAAAATTATGGCCACGAGTTAGTTTTATAACAAATTGCTCAAAACCATTTCATGCAATGGAAGGGTAAAATTGTCAATATGAGAAGGATATTCATACTGTTTCAAAGATGGTAGATTAAAATCTATAAAATTTTACATTTGGAATTATCTGCAACACAAAATTCAAAAAGCAGTATAAATTAACCCAAAAGTTCAATGTCATATCTGGGTGGTCTATAACAGAGTATGCATTTAAGTTTGACACCAGTCAAAATAACTTCCAATGTTACAACATCAGGTAAAGCTTTTTCGAGGGGTATTTTTGACACTTTAACCTTTAAATTTTCCTGATATACAGCAGTAACGCCACCTCCATTCTGACCTTTTCTATCACAGCGTAATACCTCATAATCGGCATCAATACAAATGAGAGCATCTGGTATCTCGTCAGATAACCATGTTTCAGTTATGAAAATAATGTCAAATTTTAAGGACATCAGTAAGTCATGGAATTCTATAAGCTTAATTATCAAAAAAATCTTTGTACTGTGAACGTATACAAAAAACGCTGCGTATAAGCAGTTGACAGCGACCCTCCCCCAACATATATGAGTTTTCGGGCAACGACAACATCATTAGGTCCGAAATGAATGGAGAATACTATTTTTCGGTTATAAATGTCTTTTCCGAGCCGAAATCAATCAACATATGAGATATTCATGGCGTTTCACACCCAAATATACGTTCAGTATCTCACATATGTACCTTGTCACTACAGAAAAATGCTACCTAGTTCAAGAATCGAACCTGGTCCACAGGCCTATGGACTAATGCGTTTACCACTACACAATTTCACCAGAAAATATAAACACTATATTTCTTCAAGACCCTCGATACTATTTTAACTAACAACTTCATTTGGAAGAGCCTCAACAGAGCTGCGCCGGGCGCAGCTGATTTGATTTTCATTTCTAAAACGCTGGAAATTGAACTTTCACAACGTTGGGAAATAAATTAAAATCCGACTGATGAAGTATAATTTGTTCCTCCAATTTTTCAGTTTTTATATTCTAAAACGCTGGAAAATAAATCTCTCCAATGGATATTCGTGAATTCATGAATAGAAGTTCTAAAATCAGTCTAGAATGATGTCTTCAATTTCCATTTTCAATAAATCCAAAAGTTCATGTTAAAAATGTTGGAAAAATTCCAAGCATCGAGAGAGAAAATTGAGAGAATTGATGAAAATTTTTTTTAGCGAAATACTGACTGTTAACGATTAGAAAATGAGATGAGCTAACTTGACTGATAGAAACTGTTGATAATTAATTAGTAAGTGGAAGTAGATATGCTAACGGCCGCGCCTGATAGACAATAATGATTATTATACCCATACATGTAATTGGGAGGGAGGAAGTGCTATGGGAACCCCCCCCCCCAGAAATCGTCGACCATATGGCTAGCCATATGGTAGCTCTAGGGACCTCCATAGTTTTAGTCGGAAAAATACTGAAAAATGTCATTTTTTTTCATGAAAAATGTCAATTTTCTAACAAAAAATGGTCAAAAACGTCAATTTTCCTCGGCGCTTCGCGCCATAAGTACATATTTTATCATTTTTAGACAAAAATTACTACTTTTTGAACCAATTTTCGGACATTTTTCATTAAAAAATCGAATGTTTTTTCCTTCAGCGACCCATCCCCCAAAATTTTGGGAAATACCAGCTAATATCTCGTTAAATATGAAAGATCGATCAACCAAACTTTCTTTATTCATTACAGCGCTAAAAACTGCATATATACAACTTTTTACGTTTCAGAATTCATCGGGTTATTTTTGGGCGTATGGTTGGAAAACATGCGAAAAAGGGCAAATTTCGACTAGTTTTACGCGTATATTTAACGGCTAGGTGCTGGCTAATCCCCCTGCTATCACTATACCGTGCTGTTTCGTTATGTTAGGCTCAATATAGAAGTACATTTTATGACATTTTGTGCCATCATAACGTTACTTCTCGGGTTACTGTAGTATTCTAAAGTGGACCTAAAAAAACCAGGTGGAACCAAAAAAAAAACCACCTACATTTTGCTTGTTTGTTTTACTAGTTGAATTGTAAAGGTCTAAAACGCACATATCTAAAGTCTGTAAGCAATATCGTTGCTTTCTCGTAAAAAAATACAATGATTAATTTTGTGGAACCAAAAAAAAAACCATGTGACCAAAAAAAAAACCACGTCCGATATTCGCGTAATATGTGTCGTTCACGTTTATTATTATGATATTATCGATTTTATACCTTTATATTTGCTTTCTCAGATTTTAAATATTATTAAAACGTCGATATGTCTAATTCTAAATACGTCGAAGCTGTTGGTATCTATCCTTTCAACCCTGAAAGATACGATCGTTCTTGTTTTGATCCGATTCTCGTTGAAAAGTACAACCATTGGATTGAGATGGGCCGGCCAGACGAAATGCTGTCCGATGATCAGGATAAAGATCAAGAAGAAGCTGCACCAGATAACATTGATCAGCCGGTTAGAACACAAAAATTATTGCACTTTTCAAATGTTTCAACTATATATTTCCCCTTTTTTGTATGTTTTAGAACCGCAATGAAGATCGGTGGAATCTGCCGCCACCATTGGACAACGACGGGAATCCAGTGAAAGGACGATGGGTGTGGATCGGTGAAGATGATGACGACAGATTAAGTGACACGCCTGCAAGCTCAACAACTAGTGGTCAAAAATCAACAACGTTTTTGGACATCGTAGCTAAGCGTATGAATCAAACTACGCCAACGTTGGTCAACAAACGTGTGAAACGGGTCAACATGAACGCAGCTGTCATCACGCAAGAGGAGATTGATGACCAACTTCAAGCCAGAGCGACTGACGAAACGCCAAAGAAGCCGAAACGTCGCATGACAACAGTCAGCTCGAGTGACGAGGAAAGTGATGATGATGGTTCGGTGTTGAATAGCGACGAGCTGAGCGAATCTGATCAAGATCAACCTAGCTACCTTGACAACGACGAAGAAGTGTTGAAAACTGACACCATCAGAAAAATTTTGAACGAGCCAAATTGCGACGTCGAATATAAAGGTATTAAGAAGGAAATGTTTTTATGGATATCATTACACATGGAGTCATGCTTTTAAGGAAAGCTTTTTGCCGTGCACTTCGACAAGCCTAAAAAATTCTACATTGGCTGCTTGCACTTGACGTTTTGTGAAGAAGCGGGGTAGCGACGTCACTGAAGTGGCTTTCAAATTTTTGGACTTCAAAGGCGACGAACGGTACTACATGAAGCCAAACGTAGTAGTTGAAACAGTGCCGGCCAGAAATGTGTTCCTTGGTCCCATAGAGAACGAGCCCATAAAAAATGATGGATATTTGTTGAAAAATATTACGTTCGAAGAAATTAGCTGCGCCTGGGCTACATTTTCTGCAAATTTATAACGTGCCGAAAAAAATGATTTTGAATGATTGAAATAAAATTTTGAAAAATTCGGTTTTGTTTTTATATATAATGAAAATAGTATTTTGCAGTCATCCTTACTTCTAAGAAGCATAAAAAACGTCGTTAAATGCAAAATTACGCCGAAAAAACGGCTGGTTTTTTTTATGGTCCGCTGGTTTTTTTTTGGTTCATTTCCAAAAAATGCGGTTTTTTTTCTAACTCACTCAAAAATATTTTTCTGAATTTGTGCGTATGCCTGTAACTTCTTTCAACTATCAATAAATAGAGGTCCAAAAGCCTCATATAAAAAGCATCAAAAGTTTTTTTAACCATCAACATTCGATATATGAGAGCTTAAATTCGTGAAAATGGTTTTTTTTTAGGACCCATGACTATAATTGTTCAGGAAATTCAAACTGATTCAATTTTTGACTACGAATATGAATATGTTAGGTACATGGCCGTGCACAAGGGGGGCGGGAGGGCGGCCGCCCCCCCCCCCCTCCATTGAGGCAGTAACTCTAAACCGAAAAGATGCGTTTTGGTGGACCTTAAAAGGTCAAAATCTCAAAATTTTCAGCACTTCGCGCCGATCATGGGTAAAATTATAACTATATTCTATCAGGCGCGGCCGTTAGCATATCTACTTCGACTTACTAATTAATGCTCAACAGTTTCTATCAATCAAGTTAGCTCGTTTTATTTTCTAATCGTTTACAGTCAATTATGTTGCCGAAAATAGAGATTTTTCATCAAGTCTCTCAATTTTTACCCTCGATGATTGGAATTTTTTAAACGTTTGCAATCTGAACTTTTGCGTTCATTGAAGGTGGAAATTGAAGACATTACTCTAGAACGCGATTTCAAAACATTTGTTCACGAATTATCTGTTGGAGAGATTTATTTTTCAGCGTTTTAGAATACAAAAACCCGAAAATTTTTCCGGCGCTACGCGCCGGAATGGGAGGCAAATTACGCTTCATCAGTCTGATTTTAATTTATTTCTCAACGTTATGAAGGTTCATTTTCCAGCGTTTTAGAAGATGAAAATCAAGAAATTTTTCCGGCGCTCCGCGCCGAACCATTCTATAGAACACCAATATATTCTTTATGAGCTCATTTTGACTAACATAACCAGAATTTTCTCAATTTTTTTCCTCATTTTTGCACGTTTCTGACTACAAAATACAACAAAATGCTTGAGTATGCTCCTAAAATGCATAAAAAAGCATCCGTAGCCACATTATAAGCGTTTTAAAAAAGTGGAAAATTTTTGGAAGATGAGGAAAAAAATTTTGGTTCCGGTTCTCATGTGGAAAAAATCTTCGAGGAAAAAAAACGGTGATGCACACAGTATATCCGCGTAAGATCAGGATTTTCTGGGGCTACTCAGTAAAAAAATCTAG